>JBBPKI010000452.1:0-23862 GCA_038089155.1 Nevesoporus exiguus
TGATTCGGAGTGCGCGGACTAGCTCGTGAAAGAGCGGCATGTTGGGAAATGTCACAGAGAAAGTGAAGAATATTCATAAACAGTCCTTACTCAAGCATACGAATATATGCCAGTGGGAGGGAGGTGGATGGAACGCTTATATATTCGGATTCTTCCCCGAGCGGGGCAAAATAGCGCTGGTTACAGCCTAAGAAAGGCGCATGCATACCAGGAGATTGCGCACAGAAAGGGGGCAAATAGATTAGCCGAATGATGCTGGCCATGCGAAGTATCTGCCAGTCCAGACCTTCAGACCCATTCCGCAGTGTGAACATTTCCTGAAATATGTTAGTCGAACGCAGTTAGAGCGAGCGAGGTGGAAGACGGCTCGAAATCGTGGTTCGCAGATGGGTCAGAAAGTTTAAAAAGCCGGTGTCGTCATCATCTATGGGGGGGGTCTAGACAGCTCGACAAGGGCCTCGAACACCTCACAGGAACCACAGGGCGGGTCTGGACCAGCTCTAGACCATGGAAACTGGAGAATGGGAAATGCGTCTGTATCCCTCTCGCTGCCCCGCCACGGAGGCCACGTGACTAATTTGTTTGGCGACTTTGTTTGGCCTGCATAATACGAAAAGGTCGTGTCCTTCCTCTTCTACTTACTTACGCTTTGTAGCTCGACGCTCATGTTCTCAATGACGCTACTGGTGCGCTTGATATTTCCATCGATTTATCGTTTCTGAGACTTCTATTTCTGCCTCCAGTCATCACGCTAAAACCTCGTAATCAGCATTCTCAGTGATAATCTCTGCACTCAGTACTATCAAGTGTCTCGAATCATTCCTCCACGCGATTTCTCGGCTCACACTTCATCAGATGAATCGCTCCTCTCATAACCCAGATGGGGATCAGGACTCCCTCTTTGGTTCGCCTCCTCCGTCCCCAGCCAGAGGTAGGTCACCATCCCTGGAGATCCTCGCCGCAGGAGGAGAAACAGACTCCATCGTCACTGTCCCGGGCGCGGTGACGTGCAGAAAAAATGTGGGGACCATTGCACTTCCTGGTTCCCATATGTCATGTGCTGAACTACCAGCCGATCTCCCAGCTTCAAGCTTATCACTCTCCCGTCCTGTCTCAAGTCATTCGTCTGGCGTTGCCGCACCCGACATAGTTAGGATTCCCACCTCACTTTACATGCCAGTAGTGACGTCTCGGTCGTCTGCCAACTCAGCCTCCTCCAGGGCATCCTCCGCAGCTAGCACTGTCCCTTCTGCTTCCGCTTCTACCAAGAAACGAGGAAAGCCCAAATCTAAATCTACGACTCCAATTCCGCCACCCATCACGTTACCTGGACCAAATGAGCCGACTCCATCCAACTTCCTTCGTTCACAGTCCTCACTGCTCGGCCTTGCTGGTGTGGTAGGTTGCGTCAAGCCTGCACAGTTATACACCCACGATTCCAAGCCCACGCCAGTCCAACAGCCCCGTTCATATACACCGATTCACGGTTCAACACCAGCGAACCCAATTGTAATTGATGAAGACCAGGACATTTACGCTTCACACATCGGAAAACGCCCTATCGGCGAACTCCAGACACCACAGCATATAGATCAACTGAACCCAGAACTATTCCGCTTTAATATTACGAGTTCTCTTACGAAAGAAAAGAATCTTTCCCCTGTCCTTGAGTCCTTAATTAAGCTTCTCGGAGGAGAACCACACCTTCCCTCTGCAAACGCTCCACCTCAACCGTTCGCGCGGCCTTATGGACATGGGATCTTTACTGCGCAACCATCTTCTCCCATATCTTCCCTCCCTAATCCTAGTGGTTCAACAACTGCCACCGTTCCGCCTCCAAAACGTCGAAAGCTGAAGCATGTGCCCGCTGGGGCTGCTGATTGGGATGTTCCTTTCCCATTCGCAGCTGGCGAAGGTCCTAAGGCGTATCGCGATACTTGGGCGCGAGACAGGGTGAAACAACTCGCAACCCAGTTATTGGAACTTGTACAAAATGCCGCCAAAAGGGCCGCCATCAAAACTGCGAAGACTGAAGGGAAAGTTTCCAAAAGATGGACTTCGGCTCGAAACTCTCAGTCATCCAGAAGTCCGTCTGTTGAGGTTTTGATTGGGCAGAGTAGCTTGGCCCAGTTTGTTCGCGGATCTCCGTCGCATACCAGTATGAATACGGAAGCTTCCGCCGCTGGGACGTCAGCGGATAGCTTGGATCGTTATCTAGGCTTGCTAGAAACGTCCGGTACGGCCGGCCAGTCGGCTTCCGGTTCCAAGGATAGGAGTTCTGTGGATTCGGAAAACACGGTTGAGGAAGGTAGTCCCGCGGACCCCTGTGACTATTCAGCCTTTGAAGAGTGGTTGTCCCAACTTCAACAGTTCTTACCACCTGAAACCAACCCATCTCCTCCGGAGTCGGACTGGGGTGCTCGCTTATCAGTACCCTTGGATTCCCTGGCCTCTGGCTCCATGATACTCGACCCAATACCAGATGCGACGCGAGACCAAGCAATCGATCCCGCCCTATTAGCCATATCTCAGCAGTCTGAATCAGCACCTCAATCCCATACTTCAGCGTCCACGGCCACGCAGGGCGAAATTCTGCAACTGCTCGACATTCACACGGCGTTGCCTGCACTTGCGCACTCTCCACACACTTCGCTGAGCTCCCCCACCGGGCCACTTACGCCGCTTTCTGAAACTTTCACCGATGTGCCGACAAGCATGGTAGCCCATCGAGCTCCTGTCCACGGTACGCATACGTATCCCTTCACCACGAAAGGTCAACCTTACCTATTTTGCTTTTAGACCCCCTTACCCATCAACCTGTCGAGAAGGACCGTCCCTCGCGACCTGGAAGTCGAGTTCATGCCACGGCGCCGTCCTCTTTTCCGACAGGACCCTCTGAGCCACCCCCCATCGCGGCAGTGCAGAAAGGAAAAGCGCGGGCTGACGATAGCGTCGCTTCTGCCATGCCGTCCACGTCAAGCCCATCCACGCCTGGCACGGTCCCTACATCCAAAGGCACGCTCAACAAGCATGCGATCCTTGAGCGTGCACGAGAACGCCGCAGACAGCTTGTCGCAGAGATTGAACGGGCAAAGGTCGAATTGTGGGAAACGACCATTGAAAATGCGGTGTTGGTACACCTCACGAGGGGTCGGTCATTGTAATCTCCCCTCCGTACGAGATTTCAATACATATGGTTCATGATACCTTGAATGAACGTTGAGAAGTCCGAAAGGGTTGATTCCAAAGTCATTCATTGTAACGAAAACATGGTTGCTTTACATACATACATGGTACATACACAACGTAGACGATACCCGTAAAGAAATGTCCATCACGTCAACAGCAACTCACGGACCTTACACTTAGACGACTTGCACGACTCTCCCTTTTGCTGTTGCATCTCGACCCTCCCCACCCACTCACTCCAGTACTGCGTGTGCGTATACCATACGCCAGTTCCAAGTGCCTCGAGTCTTTCGTGTTCGCTCAAGAAACCTTGAATGTCCGCTGCCACGTCCTTTGCCCTGCCCTTAGCACGCTGAGCTCGATATGTGAAGCCCTCCGCCACCTCCCGAGCTTTCCCCTTGGAAAATTCAGCGCTGGCGACAACCACCTCCGACGCGTCATAAAGCCACTTTGTCCCCATCTCCTTGATCTCCTTTGCCCGTTTCCTAGCGCGCTCGTTGCGGGAAAGCACCGTCTCCTTGATCGCCTCAAAGGACTCCACGCTCTTCTCCAAGTGCCCCACTGACTGCTCTATGACTGCCGTAGCCTGAGCGAGGATTATCTGTGTCTGCCTGGATATAGCTTGGACGAGGGCGTCGAGTGCATCCAATATGTCCTGCATGTCCTGGTTCATGGCCGAAGAGAAGACTGCAGCACATTCCTTGACAACGCTGGAAACAGAAGTGTGTACGATGGCAGAAACTGCACGTCCGGTAGTGACCGGAGCGGGCTGATAAGAGGCGGTAGGAGTGGGTTGTGGTATCACTGAAAGCGCCTTCGACCGGTTGTCTGGTGGGAGAACCGAGCGGGGAGGTTGCAACATGAGGTCTTTAGGAAACTTGGAACGTTCTGCCTGCGTCGACGGAATCATGCGTCGGAAATTAGTAGGGTTTGGATGCGACAGCGTAATCGATGTTGACTCCGCACTAAAGACCGACAGCGAAAATTCTCTGAGGGAAGAAGGTATGGTAACGACTGAGCTGTCTAACGTGGTAGAGGGGGGGAGGCGTTCTCGATAGGGAGCCGGTCGAAGCATTTGCCAAAACAAGCTGGAGGTGGAGTTGGGATTGAGGGTTGCAAGGGTAGGTGCGGAGAATTGCTGAAGGGAAATCGGAACAGCGGCCCGAACAAGTATTCCGAGGAGTAGAGAAAGAACTGCGATGCTGCAGATTCTGATAAGCCGGTCGTTAAGGACTAAGCCGAAAAGAACATACATCGTCAGAGTATGTGTACCAGCCATTATTCCTCTAGACGCGTCGTTGTCGCCAGACCACAAGCGACAAAAGGCCCGATAAGTACAGGACGAATCCATCATCTCGATCATATCTTTGTCAACTACGAGGGGGACATCTGGTGCGACGATGCGGAGTAACTGATGGTCAGAAATGTCGAGCATTTCTGATGCCTCCTGGAGAGAGCCTGTCCCGACAATGCCAAGACCGGGAAGCTCGCCAGAGTACGACGGTGGAACTAGAACCGGTAAACATAGCATGTGTTCAGGGAGACGTGGTGGGCGACATGGCATGAAGACAACTGCGAGGGGACGAACGCATGTAGTCTCTATCAAAGGCAACTATATCGAGTTGCAGTCAGTCCACGGTTAAGAAGTGTGCAAGACCTACGTCATCGACTGCGTCGTGCGGATAGAGAGTCCTGTCATAGACAGTGATGATGCGGGGAAATGCGCGATCATGCTCAAAGGAACCAGAAACAGTCAGCTGGCGTATAGGCCCCGGTAAATCGTTGAAGCCAGCGCCGATTGTAAGACCGGCACCGTGCGTGACTTTCTGCAGGAGTGTGTTGACTATAGACCACTTGAAGCTGGTGGAGAAACCATAAAGGAAGACTTTGAGTTCAGGCCCAGATGAAACAGGTACTGATATTGCTTGTGGCTGGGCTGAGAGCGTTTGGGAGGCGGAAAGCATCTCCTCGTCATCAGCCTGGCGTGCATCTGAAGGTGTATCTGCGTCGGTAGGAGAAGAGAGGATATCAGAGTTGGGTTGAATCTCGTCGTAAGACGTGCTAAGAAGCTCTCTACATGAACTAGTGATGGGATCCGGGAAGGATAAGCGAAGATCTCGAGACGAGCTATGAACGGTAGATGCATGGAGGGAGCTGGAGCGAGACGAGCTGAGGGTGCTGATCATGCTTTGATCGAGACCCTCGTTGACACGTAGCTCCTCGGGCGAGGTCTCTTGGAGAGGATTCGAGTCCAAAATAGCAGGACGCTGGGAAAGGGACAACACGTGGGGAATCGGCGCTAGGACGTCATTGGACATGCCCTCGTCGGCGCTGTCTTCGATTAAGCCTTCCCAGGCGTCGACGTCTCCGCTGTGAGAGCTGCCGTAGCTCAAAGAGGAGCGCCTTGACCTCGGGCGAGAGAGATCCTCATGATCTGTCTCTCTAGAGGAGTAGATGGAATCGTTGTCATCCGAATCCCTGTCGGTGCTGGCAAGGTCGAGCCAGTCAGAGTCGGAGTGACTGTCAAGTTCTGAAATAGCAGAATTATCAGTTGGACCAGACATTGAAGATGAAGCGAGTAGACGTCGTGATGAAAGGGGTGCGAGGGCACGCAGTCTTAAGTAGCCACCGTCTTTGGCTGTGTTTGACTCAGCCTCTCTCGCTCTCCTTCACACGGCCCGCTCCGGTCAGCTCCCCGACCATGCCACCCGCTCTCACTAGTCTGCCCCACGACGTCCTCGTGCTCATATTCATCCAGCTGCTCGTCGAGGACGTGCTTGCCTTGATGCAGGTGATTCGAGAGTCTGATTCCCAATCGCCAGACGCGCTGAGCACGCCACGGACACGTAGACATGTCGTGCCATGCATGCACTCGGCTCATTGGATTACGTGTGGCACGTCCTTCTTTCCGACTGGGATATCCCGCTGGATATCCAAACGAATGTTTCCATTACTTCTCTCCAGAGCAATTTCTTGCGACTGGCCGCTGTGAGAGCTCTAAAGCTGGACGACAGATGGAGAAACCCCCACCTGGAGATGCATCATGCACAACGCATCCCTTCCCAGAATTCGTCGTTTGTCGATGGCATGCGTCTTCTCCCTGGAGGTCGTTGGCTTGTCACCGTCCAATACGAGCGGACGTCAAGGACACATGTGACACTTTGGTCCATCGCGGATTTGAACGACCACGACGCCATATTCAAAGTGACTGTTCTCGGTCGGGTCCGATTCTTGCACGCTCACCATCACCGTGAGCTGGACCAAATCACGATTGGCATTGCCTTTGCACGCGGCACCTCTGAGTAAGTGCCTCTTGTTTACCATGAGATTGGTGGCTAACATCCTCAGATCCATTCGTGTCTACGATGTTTCTTTACAGGAAGGGTCTTCGACACGTCATTCTTTGATATTCGAAGCCACGCCGGATGAACTCCACCCCATGGGTCGGATGGCGGCAATGAACATGAGTGGCGAAATCATGATTGCCGTGTTTGCCCCTCTGTCTCCATCGTCAGAACACGAAAGCCAGATCGTATGCATAAACCTCGCTTCAAGGGCCACTGTTGTCCTCGAGTGTCCAGATTGGGTGAGCTCAGCACTTGCTCCCCAGTCATCGTCGCGCTCATGGATAAGATAGTCATTTGAATGGGACCGTCTTAAGATTTTCCGCCGTCACTTCGGTGTCATAACGCCCCGCCACACCGCGGCGCACACGAATGCTTACATATCCTTTTACGAGTTGCCATCCGTCATCCTCGACTGCTCGGGCTGTCTTTCCCCGTCCGTACTGCGCTGGCCAGGAAAGCTTGCCATCAAAAGTTCGTTGATATCCAGTACTTTGTGGAGTTTGGACAAACCACTAGTCTTCGAGTTATCCGATGACGCACCCGCTAACAACGCAGAGGGCTGTTCTTTCAGCATGTTTGCTCATCCAATCTACCAGATTCCTGCCCAGCGCATCGACGTCCAAAACCTGGGGATCAGTATCCTTCGCGTGTCGTTCGATGGAAGTGACATCGAACGTGCCCTCGACGTCGTAACGTGTCGTTCCACCCCGTCCCCCGGGGAGATCCGGGTGTCCTCGTCGGGCAAGCGAGCAGTCTGGCTCAATATGGACTATGACTCACATGAATGTACTCTGATGAAGTTTGCTCTCGGGAGAGTTGGGAACGAGACGGGACCTTGTATCTCTACACTAATGCGATCATTTTCTGGGTTGCCATTCAATCCCCGGGATTTTCATTGTTTCGTGTTTGACGAAATTTCATGCAAGATGGCTGTTGGTCTGCCGACGGGCGAACTGTACGTGCTACACTATTAGTTGTACTGGCAATACGACCCCTATCATTTTCTGAGTGGCACGTGAGCAAGACTGACTGACTCGTCCATCTGCACGATCTGCGTCGACCACTGAGCCTGAGCCTGAGCCTGGCCGTGGAAAGCGTCCGACAGCTTTACAAGATCCCGCATCTTTCGCGTCCTTCCGACTGTCGCAGACGTTCCTGAACTCTGATCGATCTGGGACGTGTCTCGTCTGACCGCAGGCGTCCACCCGAGTTTTATATAATGGAGCAGGAAATCGATCGCTTCGTGCAGGCAATACTCATTGCCGTCGATCCGTCACAGGTCGCACTGCATCAGCAAGCTCTCGAGTACCTCTCCAATGTCCAGCAAAACGTGCACGAAACGTGGCGTCTGGCTTTGACGGTGTTCGGGGAGGTGGACTCCCAAGGACAGGGCCGTAAGTATCCTCCCCAAGCCAGATTTTCGTCCTTGGGCATGTTGGACGAGTTTTTCGATAACCGGTAAGCATCCGTCGTGGCCCCCACGGCGGGCATCGGTTATTCTAACGTTCAGCACAGGTTCGAGCCGCTGGACGATGAAACATTCCGAACGGTGCAACAGTCCGTCATGTCTTATATACAATCCGAGTATGCCTACGGTCCTGCGGAATCTACGGCAACTTGTACGTCACTCCTCGTCCTCCACCCCTCTCCCATCTAAGCTTGTCATTTCCCTCAGTCTTGCGCAACAAGTTCTCGCATACGCTTTCGTTGTTTTTCCTCTGTACTTACGTGGAGCAATGGCCGACATTCTTTACTGACCTGCTCTCTTTACTCCGCGTGGCTGAATCGAGCTCCCAGCCGAAATTCAATCGCCACGTGTCTCTGCTCCTGTTCCATCTTATCCTTGAGATATCTGGAGAGGTTGCAGATCAAACCATCAAGTCTGCGCGCACGTTCAATCCTGTTCGACACACGCGGGATGCCCGCGTGAGAGACGCGGTACGAGAACGCGACGCTCCCTTAATCAATGAGGCTGTTCTGACTATCATCGTTGATGGAGCTGAGCGTATGTCGATCCTACGCAAGTCGGACAACGTAGATTCAAAAGCACTGGGCGACGTGGTGGAAGTCGTCGACTGGGGCGTGCGGGCATTTGGTTCTTACGTTGGTGCGTGATAAAAGTCACCTTCGAGTGGTCGGAGCGCTCACCGTCTGGACAGGTTGGATCGACATTAACTTGACTGTGACCCCTACCTCAGTTCCCCTTCTCTTTACTCTGCTTTCTGATCCGTCGCTGCCCATTCGGCTGGCAACATCCGCTGCGCTGCTTCGTATTGTCGCCAAGGGCTTGAAGGAGCCGGAGGACAAATTGCAGCTGATAAAAGTGCTCTCTTTAGGGCAGGTCATTGACGCACTTGAAGCAAGAACACGCGAGCAACAAATTCAACGCGGTGAGGACGAGGACGAAGGGGAGGAGTCGTATCGTGAAGCCCTCGGGAAGCTTCTGAACGTACTGGGTTTGGAGATTATGAAACTGATTGATGTATGCGCTTCCATTCCATTTGAACATCTCAACATTATCTCACGTAATCCTCCAGGATTGTCCAAAGCCTGAAGTAGTGACGGAAGCCAAGCGGTTGCACAATCAAGTTCTGCCGGTCATGCTACGTTTCATGGCTGACGACTACGATGACACTTGTTCAACTGTGTTTCCACTCCTGCAGACCGTGCTCGTCAACGTACGTGACGCTTGGCAGTCGACCAGCCTGTATTGACTCGAATACAGTACAAGAGGACTAGGAAAGTGTCTTCGGACGCACTGGACGACGCCACTAGATCATTCCTCAGCTCTCTACTGGATGTCATCCTGCAAAAGATGAGATGGGATAAAGACGTGGATCCTGCCGATCTGGACGACGATGACGTCGTGGCTTTTGATGGCCTCCGAAAAGTATGAGGTCTGTTCTACCTTCTCGCAGTCACTAATTTACTAAGAAGGACCTGAGAATATTTATGGATTCCATCCTGACCATAGAACCTGATCTTGTCACCACCGCCGTTCGCACACGGGTGCTTGCAACACTCTCAGGATACCGCAGTGGCGTGCCCGTGGAGTGGAACGAAGCAGAATTAGTCGTGTATCTCGTGTATATTTTCGGAGAAGTCAGCAAAAGTGTGCAACATAAATTCTCTCCTATTATTCTGCTCATACTCTCTTAGGTGGTGGTAAAGGTCGTGCAGCGTTCTGTTTAGCACCAGCGATACCTAAGGAGAGGAAAAGGGATGTTGACTATTCTGAATATCCTTTGACCCCTCATGGCGAAACTTTGTTGGCACTTGTGCAGTCTGGGATCTCTGCATATCCACATCGTGCGGTTACCATGCAGTTTTTCGAGACCGTAGCTAGATACGGTGACTTCTTCAAAATTCGGAAAGACTGCATTGTACCAACAATGGAAGCTCTCGTCACTGACCGGTGAGCGATGCGATATCCGCTTTGAGTCTATTGATCAGTTCGCACAAAGGGGACTTCACAGTACAGACGAATCTGTTCGATCGCGGGTGTTTTACCTCTTTCATAAGTTCATTAGAGAAGGCAAGAATGACATCTCCCCCGAACTCGCAATTAGCCTGCTTGGAAACGTCAGGGACCTTCTAGTCATCCAGGTCGAGGCACCGAAGATTGAAAGTCCAGATGATGATCCTCTCACGGAAGCCCTCAAGAATCCCGGGATATTTGATTCGCAACTGTATGTTTTCGAGACTGCCGGTATTCTTCTTTCCTTGCTGTCCAAGGCAGCCGAGCAACAGGCTAGTTTACTTCTGGCAATCGTCACTCCATTGTTGGAGGACTTGTCGACCAACATTTCGGTGATCAAGGGGGACGATGATATTATACTCATTTTGCGCATCCATCACACTATCATGGCACTTGGCAACATTGCGAAGGGTTTCCCGGACTACCCGTTCCCAGTTCCGGAAGGATACAGTTTTGCTCCCTTGGAGATATTCCGACAGGCTGCACAAGGGATTCTTCTCTCGTTGGAGGCTATGAACACTGTCAAGTGCGTGCGAGACGCGGTAAACTCGTTCTTAATTCGCCGGAAACTCCCCTGACTAACGATTCCTAGACCAGACATGCCTTTGCTCGGATCATAGCGACCACCGGGTCCAACGCAACGCACCTTATTCCTCCATTAATGGCTAATCTTCTTGTCCATTTCGAGCCTTCGGAGCTAGTTGACTTCATGAATTTCATTGGGCTGCTGATCCACAAGCTCCAGGTGAGCGTGAACTCCGACGCGAATGCCTTACTTCTTCTCAGTGTTGTCATATAGAAAGACATGTTCAACGTTCTAGATGAACTTTTGGGGCCACTTAACGCTCATATCGCACAGCTCCTCTCCCAGCCCGTCGCTGGTACCGATGATAGTGTCGCCCATGTCGATACGAAGCGTTCATACCTAATGCTCCTCAACAACATTATATCGTCCGATCTTCATGATGTGTTCATTTCCGAGCGTAAGAATATATCCCTATCACCGCGCTTTGATGTGCCTAACTGGTTTAAACAGGGAATAAAAATGCATTAGAACCCTTCCTAGAAAATGTCCGTCGATATGCTCAGGATATCTCTGACCCGAGCAGTCAAAAGTCGGCGTTCTCGTTCTTTGGGCGATGCGTACAGGTGTGGTGTAGTCCACAACCATCGTCGAATGATGGGAATGAACCCAAACAACAAATCTTGCCTGGGTTTGAGCGCTTCGTCTACGAACGCTTGGTTCCTGCGGCCTTTGCAGTTTTGTCCTTACCTCAATTTAACCCCAAGGACGGACAGACGCTCATGGTGAGGTAATCAAACTTGTGCAGGGTCAGAGCTCTGACCACGCTCGCCGAAGGTGCTCTTGGAGATAGCCAATTTTTTACAGGTGGTGTGCAAAATCAGGGGCACTGAAGCCCATGACTTCTTCGTGGGCGTGTTTTTACCATCCCAAAACTGGCCACCAGACATGGCATTGGAATTCACCGCAAAATTGCGTGATTTGGACAACAAAGCATTCAGAAAATACTTTTCAGAGTTCGTGAAAGCGTCGCGTTCTCAGGGTGTTTCGTAGCACATGTTAGGCATTGCGAGTTTCTAATGCAGACGCTCGAGACGAGATTGCCCAAAAAGGGTCTGTTTGGCAAAGGCTTTGAAATCTAACAAGGGTAAACAAATTACCTCGATCCAATTGAGACTACGGGTGAGGTGCCTGATGGAATAATATATCGTCGGTCACAGAGGGATGGCATCAAGTGAGCTTCTTGATTCGGTGATTCATTTGTATCTGACTGGGTCGCATGAAGCTCGTCGCGCAACGAAACCTAAAATCGTGGGTGTTCGATTCTTCCTTCACCCATCGCACCCTGACCCTCCCGCTTACATAGAAGGCACCACGGAAGGTATGCCTACTTTACACCGTCAGTGAGCTTCCAACAGAGAAGTTACAGCACGAGGCAGAAGTATCTGCCGAAGAAACATGGAATCGCCTATCGAAGAACATACGCGAGATCCATAACCACAATGCGTCCAAGCTCTCCTTCGAAGAGAACTATCGGTATGCATACAACATGGTCCTATACAAGAGTGGTTCCATGTTGTACAAGGGCGTTTGCCAGCTCGTGACGGAGAACGTTGAGAGGCTTGCCGAGGAGGAGATCGTACCCACTTTCCCAAGTCGCGGCAGCAGCGACCCAATGCAGCAAGGCCAAGAAGCTGAGCTGTTGTTGCGTTCACTGAGACGCGTGTGGGACGACCATACTGGAAACATGTCGAAATTGCGGGACATTCTCAAATACATGGTAACGTCTCTCTTTCTGTCCAAGGTACGGGCTGCTTATGTACGTCAGGATCGCGTGTACACGAAATCGAACGACGTGCCAGAAATCTGGGACGCGGGTCTGGAGCTGTTCTTGAAGTGCATCATTCGCCCCCCGATACAGGATCACGTCGTCTCTGCCGTCTTGACCCTGATCCAAATCGAGCGGGATGGCTACGTGATTAGCCGCTCGGCTGTGAAGGAGTCCGTGGATGTACTCCTCCAGCTCACCGTAGATCAGGAGGGGAAGACAGTCTACAAGAGGGATCTTGAACCAGCCATTCTGTCCGCCAGCGAAGTGTTCTACAAAGCTGAAGCAGAACGTCTAGTTTCAACTTGCAATGCTCCAGAGTATCTACGTAGAGTCAGTTCCATGCTTGCATGGCTGTCATCGTGTCGCTGACGTCGTGTAGGCAGAGGGTCGATTTGAGTCTGAGACATCGAGAACACACCACTACCTCTATTCCCAAACTGGGCCTCCATTGCTCAGGATGCTGGAAAAATACCTTTTGACGCAGAACCTGACCACCGTCATTAGCATGCCCAACTCTGGACTCGACTCGATGATTGACCTGGATAAAGGAGAGGATCTCAACCGCCTATTCCGACTCTTTGTGATGGTTCCCAGTGGCATTCCAACACTGAAGCGGTCGCTCAAAGACTCCGTCTCACGCAGGGGCAAGGACATCAACCAGTCTTCTTCCGCCACTGACGCTACAGAAGACGTTGACGTGGATGTCGATGAGGCGGATACAATGGCGGCTGGGCCAAAGGGGAAAGGAAAGGCGAAGGCCCGAGGCCCTCCTCAGACGCTAACGTTGGCGTTGAAATGGGTACAAGATGTCCTAGACCTCAAGGACAGGTTTGACCGGCTATGGAAGCAAGCCTTTGAAAGCAACCGAGAGGTGGAGAGCGCGCTGAACGAGGTATCTGTGTATTGTCAGCGCTTTACTCGTGTTAATGTGACTACACAGGCTTTCGAAGACTTTGTCAATCTTAACGAGAAGGCCCCCGAGTTCATCTCGTTGTTTATCGACGAGAATCTCAAGAAGGGCCTTAAAGGTGTAAGTAGACATTGGACTCAACGACTTGTCGCTGCTCACTGCTGTGATCTAGAAAACAGACATGGAAGTCGACTTGGTTCTGGACAAGACAATCACGGTCTTCCGGTACATTACCGAGAAGGATGCGTTCGAACGATACTACAAGAATCACCTTGCCAAGCGTCTGCTTTTCGGCAGATCTGTGTCTGACGACGCAGAGCGTGGCATGTTGGCCAAGCTCAAAGTTGAGTGCGGATATCAATTCACGCAAAAGCTGGAGGGCATGTTCAACGATATGAGGATCTCTGCAGAGATTATGCAAGGTTATCGACAATATCTTCAAAACATATCGGTAAGCTAGGAGGTTCCAAAGCTCGATGGAAAGCTCAGTCCTTTACAGCCTCCCGGGCTGGAAATATCAGTGACAGTCATGACCTCGACGTTTTGGCCTATGTCACATACTGCATCCACATGCGTCTTTCCCGAGATCTTGTCCAGATCTTGCAAGTCCTTCGAGCACTACTACCTTTCTCGTCATTCAGGTCGAAGGTTAACATGGCAGCCGTCGCTCGGAAATGCTGATGTCCGTGTGCAATTCAAAGCCCGGAAGCATGACCTGAATGTGTCGACGCTCGCCCTGATCATCCTGCTCCTGTTCGAGAACGTGGAAGACGATGGCTATTTGACGTATGAGGTATGTGGGGCAATTGTCATTGTCGAGACTCGCCGTCGAGCCCTGATGGTCCACGACAGGAAATCAAATCCACAGCATCGATACCGGAGCTAGAACTGCAACGCCATCTACAATCCCTCGCCTGTGCCAGGTACAAAATCCTGAAGAAACATCCGCCGGGCCGAGACGTGAACCACGACGATTCATTCTCCTTCAACGGCGATTTCACTTGCTCGATGCAAAGAATCAAAATTAGTACCGTGTCTGCCAAAGTCGAGAGTACGGAGGAACGGAGGGAGACCCGGGAGAGGATCGACGAAGAACGGCAGTACCAAACGGAGGTACGAGGTATCCCGGGTTAGTACTATGGTGTGTCGTCTGACTGCGACTCGGTTCTAGGCCTGCATCGTTCGGGTGATGAAGGACCGAAAGCATATGGCCCACAATGATCTCATCAATGAAGTTACCCGACAGCTGGCAACGCGCTTTCAGCCTAACCCACAAGACATTAAGAAGAGAATCGAAACACTGATAGATGTGAGTGCTGGGCGTCGCAGTAAATGTATGCTCGTTGACACATGGTTTAGCGGGAGTATCTGGAACGCTGCGACGACCGTAAATCATATAAATACCTGGTATGTGACTGGTCCCATCTGCGATCTCCCAATACCCCTTACCTTACCATGCGATACGAAGGCATGATCTCAGACAACCTACCCTTTGGTTTTTATTTACCTGCCCCATCGTTACACAATGGAAGTCATCCATGTCATGTGGTCGTAGTCCTCACTTCACAACATTTACTTAATCCAACCACGAGAGTGACAATAATCGTATACTCGACTACATATCAAAGCTTGACATGACATGCAGGCTCAGAAGACAAACACAGCAGAATGAATCCTACCGCGCCATCCTCCGAGGCTTGGAATGACCTGGGGTAATTGATTTGGGCAAACAAACGGGAATTCTACCGTCGACCGGTAAAAACTGGTGCTGGCAAGGGAGCTCGACGTCAATCTCGGTTCACCGTCCGAATTGCAGCCCCGAGGACCTTCTATCCAACAGCCTTCCCACCTGGGCTACCAAAACACGTCAGCGGGGGTTCTCACGATTAAAGAAACTAGACGCACTCTTCGCTGACCTACAACAAGCCAGCAAAGCATACATCTCATCGATCGCTAATCAGACATCGGATTCTGTGCGACACATCGATGGCGGTCAATTCGGAATCGTCCCGTAGACGTTCCACATCCATCGCACGATATCGAGGGTGAGCCGGCACTACAGGGCGCTCATGGCTAGCCTTCAACGAAAGCACGAGGCATCAGACAACGGCCTTGTGGCTAGACGTTGCGGGTGAGTCGTCAAGACATGGCCAGTAGCAACATCAACGTACCACTCCACAGCCACGCCGAAGGGGTTTCCCGAAAGAAAGGGAAAAAGCGCAGGTCGGGTATTTATACTGATTCATATCACCTTAGGGCCGGTCTCTCCCACGGCCCGATATGGAAATCACGACAGCATAAGAGATTACTTGGATATCTGGTAGACTTGGTCTATTTAATCTAGGTTTTACAGCTCATCTCTCCTGGGGCCTTCGGAACCGTAGAAAATTTCCCGGAGTTCTGTTTGAACGGAGAATGAGTCACGAATCATCTCAAAGACAGCAATTGGACTTACTTCGATGCATATCTGAGCTGAGTTCCATAGGGAGAATGACATTGTATTCTACGTACATGTTGCCATGCCCGGATTGCTCGAAGAGAGGCATCCCCTCCCTTTCAAACACCTGCACGTAGCCTGGATAACATGTCAGAAAAGTGCAGACATTTTGCTCAGAGCATTCACCTGGTTGTGTGACCCCTCTACGGTCAATTTCTACTACATGCCCATCAAGGTGCGTGACATTACGCTTGAAGCCCAGCAGCGCCTGAGAATCATATAAAGTAGCATAAACTGGTACACTCCAATCGCTGGGATTAAGCACGTACCTCATCGACGCCAATGGTCTCTCGCCAGTAGAGCGTACTCTCCTTCCTTCGCCAGCCACCCTCCTCCTTCTTGCTGCGTACGCGCAAGATAAGATCGCCGGGCTCCCAGTCAGGACTCTCGTCTGCCTCGCCCTCGAATACTATGTCGTGTCCTTCAGGCGTGCCAGGCTCGATATCCAACGTGTAGTGTTGTATATGTTCGATGACCTTCTCGCCCTTGCAATGTGGGCATTTCTTCACGATCACAGTCCCGCGTCCACCACACTCGTTGCATGTCACCTGAGTTTGCGCGAACATGCCAGGGAATATTTGCTGCTTGGACACCTTTACACCAGATCCTCCACATCCGCGACAGGTGTGGATATCGCCATCAGACGCGGCACCAGAACCTCTGCAGTGGTCACAAAGAACACGTTTTTGCAATGTAAACTGGCATGAGTATGTCAGCGCTTATGACCGGTGGATGAAGGGTCAAACCAACATCAATATTAGCACCCTTGTACCTGAGGAAGAATAAGCCCCTCATGAAGGCGGAAACACACCCGGAAACACATACATATCGCTAAGAGAGACCTCAAATTCCAACATCACCGTCGGTCCACGACGTACTTGCTGTTGCTGCGCGACTATTGGGTGTGAGGTAAGAGGAATGCGATCCATGAGGCGTTTTAGACTCACATCCACCCCCGAAGAAACTGGAGAATATGTCAAAAGGATTGGCATGATGCTGTTGCCCGCCTTCATGTGCCCGCAGGCCTTCCTGTGTATCATTGACAGACGGTCAGCATGAGTCGAAGGAAACCACGGCTGATCTACCTCGCCATGCCGGTCATAGATTTGTCGTTTCTGTACAATAAGAATAAATGCTGATCTCATTAAATCCATGTATTCAACTTACAGTTGTGTCAGAGAGCACCTCGTAGGCTGTGACTATCGTCAGTCCTGTCTATACACATACAACGGGTGTTGCGCGCTACCATGTGCTATCTCGACAAACTTTTCTTCTGCGCCTGGGTCCTTGTTCTTGTCCGGGTGATATTTGCGACTGAGACGCTTGTAGGCTTTTCTTATGTCCTGCTCCGAGGCATGTTTGGACACTGGAAGTGAATGTCAGTCAAAAGACGGATTTCGCCATTCGGTGCGCGCCTCGGACTGACGCTCTAGTGTTTTGTAGAGATCCGCCGCGCTAACCAGGACCGCGAGGACCAGTAGGAAGCACAGGGCCAACACGGACGGCGTTGGCATCACTGTAGAGGAAACGAGAATTGGCTGGCTTTGACAGACATCATACAGACACGTATATCGCGTTTGCACGTGACCAGGACTGGTATGGATGCGCTCCCAGTGCCCAACGGCATCCAGCGAGCGATGTTGCCCCGACCGCACCTCGCTTGGAGGGCGTTGACCTCGACCCAGTGCAGATGCTATTCAGACGCTGCTTCGGTACCCTCTACTTACCACTCCAAAGTCAGAGGTCGTCGTTTCTCATCGTATAGAGTGACTTGGTTTTAACTTGTCTTTTCAGCAATTCCCTTTGCCTTCTCCGCAGAAGACGCCATCACGCATATCGGTGTTGCTGCCTCGGTGGCGGGCTATGTTGGCAGTTCGAGCAAGGGACAACCCAATGTGCCATTCTCCACAGCCCTTGCCTCTGTTCTCGCCAAATATCTCCCCATGAGCGGCTTCAAACCCCTCCGACCGACACGCGTACAGCCACTATATTTCCCGACTTGGTTCGTATCTGCTGAGCTCGAGGCCAAGGCCTGGCTTTCTTCAGAATCAGAGTCCGAGTCTGACCAGGAAGGATCTCAGGTCCGTCACGTTACACCGTTGCAAATCTGACTTTGACACTTTGGCAGAGTGAAACTATTACAGTACAGTTTGAGGACTTGTAGGTACACCCGGACAGCCTCTGTGTGTGTGCTGATCATTGTTTGACAGGTACTTGCCAGGTATGCTTTTGTTAACCTTTCCCTTGTAATTTCGCATTTAAAGTGCACTCGCGCAGGGTTCAGCATGGACATTGGGCGCATCCTCATCCGCGATCGACCAGCACACATTGAGCTGGCCAAGCCTTTCTCACCCGACTTGGTGCAACAGTGGGGACTCGATGTAATGTGTCTCCCATTCAACGTGCTGCCATTCGACATCCTCGACCGAGCACGCAGTCTCTCCTACACAGACGCTGTCATCAGTGAAAATTTGCGCTTCAATCCACAGTCCGTCAAGATGAACCTCGTACGCAGTCATAGCCACTGATGACTTTCTATTCATATATTTCGACAGGCGGCTGCCCATCCCGTCCTTTTGCCAGTGTACCTTACACAGTACATCTCGAAAGAGCCTTGGCCGCCAGTGACAATCATATTAGCGGCTCACGGCGATCCCGTGAGTACTATTTAACTGATCTCGCGCGAGTTGCATTTAAGATGCTTGCTGTCATAGGGTGTCCATTATATTCACGTCCCTCATCCTGATACTGATGACACTGTCCGACTCCCGTTCGAGGAGCTCGTGGGTGGTCAAGACGACTACATGGAAGTTGGGAGTACTCCAGACGACGTCGACATTAATGCTATGGTGGTTAGTCGGGCACCCGATGATTCACTTTCCTCTGAGCTATCGCTATGGTTGAACGATCGATTTCAACAACGAAATACTCCTGTTTTCATGGCGGCTGAACACTCAATCAACATGAATGATCCAAGAATTCGCGAGTGGACGCGAGAGGAAATGGACCCTGTCTACAATTGGTTACGCGTGGGCCGGGCTCGTTCCTTTTTCAGAAATACGATCCTCAAGGTGACCGGGTAGTTTTGTATACCTGTCTGATGGATGTACTGACATAACCTATGTAGACCATGAACCTGGACGAGAGGCGGATTACCTCGGTGGAACCAGTTCTGGAGGAGCCGAAGTTAGTGGTCGATCAATTCAAGGCGTTCCTCAAGCCCGAACCAGAGTGGCAGAAAACGCGTGCCGCAGCAACTCCTGAATGGTGGAGAAAATGGGAGGAAAGTCAAAAACCGCGACAGCCCATTCAGTGAGCGCGAACGTCCTTGTCCCAACTTGCGTTCTCGCTGCGGTCCCCATGCATGTCACCCGATGCTTGAATAAATAGTGGTCATCATTACCAGACCAATTACAGGAATCTATTCAATCAACTTTCCGTGCCCACTTCCTTCCCGAAGGGGAGGCAGTGGCATGCCGAGGTGGGGAGAGAGGGGCCTTGGGAGGGACGATGACGTCGACCTTCTGGTGCCTCGTCTGCATCCAATCCTCCTTCTCATGCACTACGCCAACGGGCACGTTGGAGTATGCCTCCTCCTCGTCTTTGCCCCAGTACATCCACACCTGCACCCCAAGAATGATGTTCAGAACAAGGGCGAGGGCAAACCCAGCGGACACGATGGTATCGCCGACCTCGGTGGCAGTAGTGAAGAGGCGCGCGAGGCATCCCGCAATTTGGGCAACCACAGCAAACGTCGAAAGCTGGCCTGTCGAGTGGGAACGAGCGTTTTGCATGATTTGAGGGAGCTTTGAGAACAAGGAAAGTGGAAGGGTGGCAAGCTGAAAAAGCGCCATGGTTTCCTTTGGCGCGGCGTAGAGAGCGACGGCAGAAACGATCGTTCCTACGGCTGTGAGCGCGAGTCGAGTCGCGGTATTCTGGCCCTTGCGGAGTGGCGTCGAGGGCAAATAAACGATTAAAAATGTAATGAGGGTGTTCTGGATGGTAAGGAACAAGTTCTCTCCATAAGTCGAGAAGGGAAAGTCGTTCCTGTAAGAGTACGCCGTCGTTATGGCGTACGCGAGCGTTTCAAGGATGTATGCGGGTAGGGAGATGCCGCGCGCAGACTTTGCGGACAGGACTTGGAAAGGATGAATCGGCGGCTCGGGGACGAGCGAGGAAGGGCTTACTGAGCATGAGCTGGGGCACCTTCATGATGGAGCCCCCGACGACGATGCCGAGGCCCAAGCCCTTGGAGAGCGCGTATTTGAGACAGTCTACGTCGGCGAGGTTGAGGTCCTTGACCAGAGAGGTGTAACATTTCTGAAAAAATCGTTCGTTTGCGATGAAGGGCTGATTGCGAAGAAACTTGCCTCGCCGATGATCGCAGCGCCGGCGTCCGCAATGAACCAGGGAAGGTTTCTTGTTATTGCGGTCATGGTGGATGGGTGTTGCATTCCCGGGCAGCGGACGTGGCGTCCTCCCAGGGACGCGTGGCTGTGCTGATACTATATCCCTCGACGATCGAACTGCTTGCCGCAATCGAGAAAAAAAATGGCCGAGTATGATCTCTCAAAGACGATCATCCCGTACTTGGATCGCCATCTCGCATTTCCGTTGCTCGCCCATCTCGTAGAAACGTCGCTCTTCCCGGTCGAACAAGTCCAGGCAGCCCAGTATGAGCTCGCCAAGGGCACCAACATGGTCGATTACGCGGTCAGCCTGTTCGAACAGCTGCACCCCGATGAGGAGATCCCTCAAGGTCCGTCTCTTTCCAGCACCGAGTTTGATGTAGCGTTGCAATCTACGGCCCTTAGAATTCTCTGGAAAGCGAGAAAGGGCCGTCTCGACAAACGAGCGGCTACAGCAGGAGGCTCAGGCCGTCCTGGATGTGATCGAGAACCCAGACGTCGCACAGGCGCTGCGTCAGGACAAAAATCAAAACTTGCAGTATCTCAAAGACAATTACAACGTACGCTCCGCTTCGATATCTCGCCCTCGTGGCCTACTCAACAGTCCCTCTTCCAGCTCACGTTGGAACAAATCACCGCACTGTACAACTTTGGTCAATTCCAATACACGTATGGAAACTACAGCGGTGCAGCAGACTACTTGTACCACTTTCGCGTTCTTTCCACCGACACCGAGCTAAACACCTCTGCACACTGGGGAAAGCTCGCGTCAGATATCCTTACAGGAAAGTGGGAGACTGCCCTCGAGGAGCTCAACACGCTTCGAGACGTCGTCGACTCCCGCTCGTCGTCGTCTCTTTTGACGAGCCCCACCGAGTCTGCGGCCCTTGCCCAATTGCACTCGCGGACGTGGCTCGTGCACTGGTCGCTCTTTGTCTACTTCAATCACCCTCAAGGGCGCACGCTTCTCCTCGAGACGTTCCTCTCCCCGACGTATCTCAACACTATTCAAACCTCTTGTCCTTGGATCCTGCGCTACATTGCCACCGCCGCGATCCTCTCCCGAAAAGCTGCTACCAGCAACACGAACCCCTCGTCGCGCATACGGCATTCGATCCGGGAGATCGTCAAGGTCATTCAGATGGAGGAGTACCAGTACCAAGACCCCATCACCTCTTTCCTCAAGGAACTCTACGTCGAGTTTGATTTCGAAGCTGCTCAGCGAGAGTTGGCGGTCGCGGAGCGTGTCGTCGCCGACGATTTTTTCCTGGGAGAATTTAGAGAAGAGTTCCTAGACAATGCACGCTACTTGATCAGCGAGGCATACTGCCGGATACATCAACGCATCGACATTGGGTGCGTCGGTCACCGTCCTCAAAGGACTTGCACTCATCTTGTTTTCGCTCATGAAGGGATCTGTCGGAGAGACTTAATCTCACCAAGGATGAAGGCGAAAAGTGGATCGTCAACCTCATCCGCGAGACTCGGATGAGTGCTGATGCCAAGATCGACCTCGAAAAGGTGAGTATATGCGTCGACGTCCGGGGGTGTTTCTCATGCGACCGTCTGTCCAGAACGTGATCGAGATTCATCGTTCGCCGCTCCCAGTATACCAATCTGTCATCGAAAAGACTCGCGGGCTGGCTTTCCGTACCCAGGCTTTGGGGGCGGGAATGTTACAACCTCATCAGGCCGCACAGCAGAACCAACCACAGCCAGTCGAGGGAGCACGGTAGTGGTACAGATTCGATACATTGTGTGGTGTAAGCTACTGGTACGAAAACGCGGTCGTTCGCCAGGGCAACGTTGATGGCACCTGCAATCATTTGACACGACGAACGTTGGACCTGAGAGACCTCTAGGATCATTTCCAGCATCTACCATAATGTCGTGTTAGTCAACGAACTAGACGAGGGAAATCGACGCTCACAATATCTCATATCCACGCGTGATGATATGCTCTACTCCGCCATAGGCCACGTTGCACCCACCCTGGAGCACGAATCGCTTAATGGTAAGCCAGCAAGTGAGAAGGAATACTTACGAGGTGCTCGCCGGTCTTGCCGGGGACCTCCGTATCGCTGACGGTGGCCATCGCATGGTACAGTCTCGCGCCGTTCTCCTCGTAGCCGCCCTGCACGGGACGATGGTACATCGGGATGCGACCGAGGCTGGTGGGCACCCACTCCATCGTCTCCGGATCGAACGGAAGGAGGTCGTAGCGCCCGCTGTGCTCCATCTCGGAGCCACCGAACGGGACGCGACAGGGCGGATGGAGGGTCGGCGCGATCTTGCACGGGTGTACGCAGTTGTCGAAGATGGCGGAACCGATGAAGACGGGGAAGGCGGTGCCGCCGGTGTCGTAGCAGGGGGGCTCTTTGGTGTACGATGGGCTGGGGAAGGAGGAGGAGCCGTCGAGGGCGATGCGATAGCCGGACGGTGGTGGTCGGGGTGGGGCGTAGGGAGGAGGGGAAGGGTCTCCCAGCTTGCTGTCCTTGCCGTCGGTGAACTTCATGGAGAGACCGTCGGCGATTTCCCGTTCACAGGGGCCATCGGTTATGCGTTACGTATCACACGTCCACATGCGCGTGGCCTTTCGCCATTCCGTGCAGTGGTGGCCGTCTTTCTTCTTCGCATCTCGGGTCAGACCGACGCCTGGACGCGGTTTGGATCATCAAAACAGAACCCACCGATTCTGCGATTCCTTCTTCTCCAGGAAGTCACGAACACCATCTCTCGTGAGCCGCGGAGAGGAAGGATCGAAGTTCTCCTTCCAACGAGGAGGCAACTCTACGGTGACAACCCTCCAACATACGAAAACGCCACCAGCTTCATCGAGGAACACCTCCAAGACATCGTCAAGAAAGAGGAAGAAAAGTCAGCCGTCTCTCTTCCATATGTTCGACACATTACATTTCCCTCTCTTGCCGTGCATCTGGATTGGCGTCTCGTTTGCAGGGCAAGATGGAGATCAAAAAGCAGGAAGTGCTCTCCGAGGACGTCGTCAACCGTCGTATTGCACTCGTCCCGTCTTACGAGGTGGACTTGGACCCCGCAATCAGGGATGTGACCACGATGAGGAACTTCACCTCGAAACGGTGGGGAAGAAACACCCAGTCGACCTTTCCCAGTATCCAGCCAGACATGGTGGCCCGTCACAGACTGGACGACTTCATGTACCTGAACCTGGTTTTCAACCCACGTGTCCCCCAGTGGCCTGGTGTGCCAGGACTGTTTCTCGCGTCTTCGGTGCACCAAGAAGCAAGGGCGTGGCCCACGACCGACCGGGTGTTGGTCCGGTTGAAGTCGAACTGCTGGTTGTACTTCGAGCAGTATCAGTGCACTCCCGCAGCGCTGCTCACGCCGGACGAATGGAAATCTCAAGCGCTCAAGGTAGGGTTGCCCGTCACGGTCGCCCTTGACCCCATCCTTCTTCTGCGCCCGTTTTTCTTAGGTCAAGCAGACGTGGATGACCAAGGTCTCATCGCAAGGGTGGGGCTATAACATACACGCAAAATCGTCTTCCGGAAACGGCTCTGCAGAGAACCCACCGCTCATGAACTCAAAGACGCGCTCGGCTCGAAGGAAAAGTTCCAAGCGACCCCAGAGGAGATTCATCGCACGTTCGACAAAGGTCGTGCTGTCCGTTATCTTCTTCCTCGTCCGATGTCAATGGAA
>JBBPKI010000453.1:0-23838 GCA_038089155.1 Nevesoporus exiguus
GGCCAGCAGATTTGCTTTGGACTCTAGCCCAGCTGTCATCGAGATTACGACGGGCGGTGTAACCCAAGACGTTTCGGCTGGAGCTGTCCAAACCAGTGTCATGGGGTTCGTAACACGGGAGTTCCCGGCTGTCACCTTGGCTCTATCAAATGGACTGATCTGGGTATAAAAGGCATCGATCACCTCGGTCTGTGATCTTTATCGCAACATCCACACCCACTCACTCACCCTTCTCTTGAACAAGACTTCGAATATCCGCAATGGGGTGGAACCCGGAGGAAGCCTACAACATTGTGAGTAGACTGATCCATGCATATCAAATTGTTTATAGAGTCTCAAACTGTCTTTCAAAGGTCCAGAACGAGCCCCACAAGGCCAAGCTCTCCCATGAGCTCATTGCCGCTGCTGCCTCCTACGAAGTTCGTTTTCTTCTTTTCGATGCGAAACATGCTGACGCCTGGCAGGCCATGAAGGCGTGGAACCAGCATCAGGAAAGGCACGGCAAAGAAGTCAATCATGCCAAGGCAAAGCAATTTCTGTGCGTCCATACGTACTGGACCTAGGTGGAATACTTACAAGTTGAATTAGGGCCGGTGCTGCTGGTCTCTTCATCGACCGCTTGATTGAAACCAAGGGTCTCGATGCGTTGGACCGTCATAAGCTCAAGGAAGATGGTGAGTAGCCAGTCAGATCGGGCAAACACTCAAGATGGGAGTCTCATTATTGTTTGCAGCCGACAAGCACCACGACGATCACCTGCAGCAAGGGTACTGATTCAATGCCACGGATATCACATCCTTGTACTGTACTAGCTGTTGTGGCATTAGCGCAACTTGTATACCTCTTGTCCTCGGTTACCGCTCTGAAATATGTACAAACGGTAGCACGATCTATTCTCGGAGCGCATCTTAGACCCACAACACTCGCGCAACCCCATCCCAGCGATACTAAGCCGTCTCGGAGCCACCTTACGGGATCACATATGGTCATTTGAAGGATACGAGCTGTTTCACTCGGGGGCGGTCTCGGTCGCGACTGTGAAGGCTAAACCGGATCTCAGACAAGCACCTCGACTGACTGAGCCTCCTTTCTGTCTCCCGAAGGAATCTGCCTATATTGACCAACATCCGAAAAAGGTCAGCGGCTCAGGTGCACCAGTACTTGTGATTAGCTATCAGGCACCTTGGACTCAAAGAGACGATGACTGGCCAAGAGACGTATGCGTGAGATAGATTATGCACGTTTCCGCTGTTCCAGCGCCAGCTCGAATGCTTGATAATGAGTGATGTACCAATTTTGTCAATGACTCGCGATACGTTGTCGGCCGTAAAAGCGGGCTATAGATACATCACATCAATGATCACACCAGCAATGCACTCGGATGCTCCTGGTCGGTCGCGCGTTGCCCACAGACGGAGATCGACACTCGGGCCTTGTGTTGGTCGGAGTTACATAAAAGGGTATGCGTACCTCGCTCGGGCATGTGTTGTCGTTGCTGAGCTGCAAGAATAATGCAACAGCACCAGACCAAAGAGGTCCCAAACCTTGTTTTGATTCTCTTTCCTTCACAAGCCTGTCTCTAGCTCTCTTCCATCATCCGCCACTCATTAATACTCGCCAGAGGTCGATCCGTCCACTTCCCTTCCACGGACCGGCCCTACGACCGTCGTATACCTTCTGGCATGCATGTTCTTCACCCTGGTCCGAGCATCCTTCTCCCTTACATCGTCGCTGCCCTGCTCGTTCCGTCCTTGGCGTCCGGCGCCCGCTTACCAACTCCACCGGCACCACCTCTCCGCCGTGGGACGAATGCCGGCTATTCCATACCCACGGACGGAGGCGGCGATATGCTCACCGTACGTACTGCACGCTATTGTCCTTATCAAGGAGCTGACATGACTTCGCGTCGTCGTTTGCTTCCGCAGCAAGTACAAAGCACATACCCTCCCGGACTCGGCGAACCACTTAACGTCATCCTATCCGCCAACTCGGATCCAGCAGTCCTTCAGGGTACCGTGAACGATGGAGGGTTAATCAACTACTACCAGTCAGTCGTCATGCTATCGCGTCGCCATCCCTCAGCCAAGCTGGCCCGCGTAGATCTTTTGGCTTCTCGACCGAATGCCTGGGTCAGCACTCTGGCGACAATCAAGCCGCGGACCTTGGCGACGGGAACGGATACCGTACGCATTATGCTTTACTCGAGTACAATCTCTTCCTCACCCATATGTGCCGATCGCAGTCAATCAGACGGCCGTCATAAGATGGGACTATGGCAACGTCCAGCTCGGTACCTGCCAAGAAACGCTCGAAGGCGGTAATCATATTCGTTACTGGGTCCAAAACGGTCCCAATGCGAACACCAGTGCGATCTTCATGGCACTTTCGTACGAGATGCCGATTGCCCGTACGCCGTTTGGCTACTCTTCGTTGAATGCCCTGATAGATGATCTCCTACAGAGCAACACAACATCATTGTCAACGGGTTGGTCTTTGTAATGTCACACGAATTTCTCTGCTGACGTGACGTGGCAGGTACAACCTCGGACGCGATTGGATGATTGGCAACGCCACAGCGCAATCGAGCGTTATTCCTACCTCTAAACTCACGAATGCGAGCTCGTACTCGGGCTCGACGTCGTTCAACGGGTATACCTATCACACCACCGTCAACTACGTGTCCGGATTGCTCCAGAATACGAGCGTAGGCATAAACCATTATCAGTCCGTTGCTGTCAATGACACAAACGCCATCGATGGGCTCGTAGCCGTGATGACGGTCAAGATCACGAGTAAACCGCCATCAACCAGCAGGTGCGTCTTTCAATGACTTCCCTCTGGAAGACCGCGGCAGTATGACTGACGACCTCGATGGACAGTGCCGAGAGGTCACATATACCCTTGACGCTGTCTTGGATGCCCCTTATGCTCGCATGCTTGGTGATCTTTTCACCACTATAGGCTTGCCGATAGATCGTACCACTATCCGGTACTCGGGCGAATCCGGATGCCGATATATCCGGATCCGCAACCGCGCCTCTGATTTGGACCTTTTTGCGGTCCATTTTTCATCTCTTTTGTGGAATCATTTTGCATTCCCCCCTCTTTTTACTGACACCTGCTCATGACTCGTTACGACCCGCCAACTGGACTATTACTTATATTGCCTTTCTTTTTTCGCTCTCACGCTACCGACCATCTTTCCTTTACTACTACCACTCCAGGGTATATTTGGACGTGGGGGGATACAGGGACCTGATTGGCATAGATTTTTCTGGAATGGGCGTTTCACCGAATGGATCTGGGATCGCGTGTGGACCCTATGTAGATGGTATGGTAAATAAATATGCAATACCTGTCATAATTTTATGCCAATATTATTTGGGGGTATCGCGCACAGACCGCTGGATACATTCAATAAATTAGCAAATGCCTTAAATAATTAATAGACATGTACATCTCGACGAGCCCGACGAGGCGCGCGCCAACGAATCCAACAAACCCCCCAAGAAAGATGAGACGACGATCGATCATATTCAAAGCCCCAAGTCACCGCGACCGTCCAGGAGCGATCCGCCCGACGCGTCTTCCCGAGTCTACCTCGAAAACGTTACTTTTGGAGTAAATGATGCCCCGATTTCTACGCAACCGGGTTCGTCAGCTGGCGAGAATCACGATCGAAAGACGCTCACCCGACTTGGATGGCAGCGATGAAGTACTCGAATCTAGGAGGGGAGGGAGGGGGAACGGTAAGATGAGACGAACCCGTGTAGGTGCGTTTGACGCGACTAGAGGAACTGGGGGAAAGGAGGGCGGGAACGAAGGGACTCACTTTCGGGAAATGGTCGAGGGGATGTGTACCGCGATGGTGTGTGCGACGGTCACGTTTGTCGCGAGGCTGATGGCGAACTGGCCGTCGGATGCGCAGAGCAGGAGGTCGATGTTGGTGGGGTCTCCTGGGACGGTAGTGACGTCGAGTTTGAGGGAGGTGCCTACGCGGACGGGGAGAGGCACCAAGACGTCCAGTGCGGAGACCAAGGAAAAAAGGAAGAGGGCGAGAACCCTGGATTCGCGCACGGGTCAACGTGGGAACGAGGGCGTGATGGGGGAAACGTACATGTAGTTGGCGAACATGTCGACTCAGAGGTGAATGGAAGATCGGTAAGAGAGTGGAGGATTCTTCATGGGGAAAGCGAACTTGAAGGACCTTGGCCTTATAGCGGGTCGTTGGAAGTGACAGGCCGGGTCATCTCCCCATTTCGGGTAAAAGCTACTGATAGACATCGTTTAAGCTTAAGAGAAGTCGTCGTACACGATTGACATCGATGGATTAGACTCACAGCCATCATTAACGTTTCATGCAGCTAACCGAGAACTGTCGTCTTACGGTAGGGACCACCGCCGGTGATCCCCTCAAATGGCTATCTGCGTCGTTCGTCCAGTTTGTTCTATGGAAGTTACCCGTCATGGAGGTTGGATTAATTTCGGTTGTTGATTCTTGAGTGTAAAGGACGGCATCCTCGATTAGAAGAATTATGAAAGAATGATAGGCTTTGTCAATCAAACGACCTAGCTTACGAATGCGTGTTTGACACTTGTAACGTCAGTGTATCGTGGCATTCCCCGCGGCGAGCCGTACGGTGGCCCTGTGCCAGTGGGAAAGCCATATTTTCGTAGTCCCGGGTGTGCTGTTCGGCGGCTGTGCTATTCCAGTGCCACCTGCCATCCTGATCGGGCATCCAGTGTCATTTCGCTCGCCAAGTGCCGCCCTGCTCCAAGGGTTAGCGCAGACGGGGGATAATGGCTACCGCCGTCGGTTGGCAACAATCTTCAGCGGTCGGTAAAGTCGGCTCGCTCCAACAGACCGGCTTGCGTCAATAGGTTAAAAACAGGTCTTCAAACTTCTGGGCGTAACTTCCAATTATTCTGCGTCGTCGCCAAATATGCTTGTTTATGGTTAGCCAATCGACTCGTGTATCATGAGTACGGTATAAAGTATCGGTGGTCGGGACGACTGTGCTGGGCTGCCGCTGCATCAGTCGACAGTTGACATGTGAGACGAGCGACTGCTTCTCCGGGCACATCCGCCACAGATCCATGCGCGATGGCAATAGTGGGGTCGTTGCTCGCAACGCGTGTTATCAAAGTGCTGCTGGTTTCCAATGACCTACTTCGTGGAGTTGAAATTAGGAACACAGCATAGCACATAAGGGGAGTTATCAACCTGGAACCTGTGCAAGACGAGGCTGTGAATCCTGACCTCCTCCATGCACAATCGGTGCATCACAAGACATCAGAATGCAACACTGACAGGCAGGAGGTATCATAGACGATTGCGCATTCGAAGTCGAAACGGGAGCACTCACCGATCCAGCTGAGGTCAAGGAAGACTCTCGTGTCTGCCGAAAACAGAAAGGATCACAAGATGCATCAATGATTGAAGAGACGGCCGCGTCTACACCGAAGACAGCCGATGGAGGTAAATGAACAGTCCAAAATAGTGGCAATCATCTTGGAGGAGAATCCTCTTGGTCATCCCCAACTTCCGTCCGGTCGCGCTCGGGTCGCGTTCCGAAGAGAATTGCCTGGGTAGACCTAAGTATCTCTACCTTGTTACGGATATATTCTGATGAGCACGACCACCTGGGTGGGTTTGTAGAGTTTGAAACCCCTGGGCGCTGAGACTCTCTGCGACTCTGACGGAGTGTGCCAGGGCCTGGTGATTCCCCTGACTCGTGTTGCTAGAGACGACATTCTCGGAATCGGAATTCGGAGGCACTGTGTATCCCAAAGCCAGGGGTTTGAATTCCCACGGCACGTCCCCTTCCTTCATTGCCTGGGCACAGAGCTCGTCGTCGTCACAACCGCTTGCTCGCCGTGCACGACGACGACGACATCTTTTTTTCACGTACACCGTGGTTAATGAACCCCTGTGCTGGCTCTGATGCCGCCGCGCTCACTCGTTGCTTCCTCGAGGCGTCCTTTGTCTGCAATCTTCCTAGGATCGTTACCACCCAAAGATTCCAAGGAAGTCAATATCCCAGATCTTCCTGAGCCTCCCGAGAGCCCCGGCGCTGCTCCCCCTTCTGGGTTACCGTCTCCTCCAGCGACCAATTCTACCGGAAGCGGTTCAACTGGTGACAATAACAGCGCGAACTCGGGTAGCATCAGACAGCGACCAGTCTCGTATTCAGGCTCTTCAGGTGCAGTGATGCCCACAGAAACGTATGAAAAACCTATGGCCATGTCTCAAACTTCAAGACTTCATTCCGATGACGAAGATGACGAAAACGACCATGCAGGCGAGGAGGATAATACAGCCAGGCTTGACCGCGGAATTGGAGCTAAAAGCCCTAGCGAGAACATCGCAGCGCTCCAACGGGTCAGGAGCCTTGCTCAACGCAACCGCATGGTGAGTATGCTGCGCTTCCCCTCACGCCTAGTACATGCCCTTTTCTACTCCACGTGTCGTGGTATATTCCTGGTTATCATACTTTCCTGGAACTCATTGTAGTTTTGGTATGCCAATGCCGAAATCCATTCCTTGGGCCTATATGCTGTTCATACCGTCTTGCTTACTAGACTGACGCATGGTGGGCAGGCACTAGACAAACTCTCTTCCCGCCTCAACACTCCATCACCGACCCGCAATTCTCGTTCACCTAATGCCCCCTCTTCGTCCGCTTCCACATCATCAAAACTCTCATCCCATTCACACTCGCAATCTGCACCACAGGTTCGACGCAGTGACACTCTCTCGGGATCCGAGACCGAACGAGAGAGTTTACGTGCACCAACTCCTTCCCGTTCTGACACCAATTCCAATTCCTATCGCTCGTCGTCTCCTGAGCGCTCATCGACACCGCCATCTGCATCCAGTTCCCGTCAACGACAAAGACTCACATCTGCACCTCCGTCCCCAGAGAAGACGCGTCAGGCGTCTCCCGGCCCGTCACGCACCCCCCGGAAACGAGTGTCCATGGCAGGTGTCATACCTACTCAAGGCATAGAAAATGGAAGATATAGTCGAATTGACCCCGATGTTACCGAAGCAGCGCTGGCCGCTGTAGCTTCTTCTAGGAGGAGTCCCACGGGCAACAAAAGGTCACGGCAACCACTTCCCAGGGAATTTAGGGATAGGGAGCGGCGGAGTTTGGACGGACGGGTTCGTGGTTAGGTCGCATTCCTTTCGCAGCTGGCTAAAGATGCAATTCTTTAGGGTTCGATTGAGCCTATGACCCCATATAGTGCTTCCTTCCGGGACGATGGATACGAGATCGAACAGTTACCGAGGACTGCGACGCATACATCCACCAATACGACGAGCACTGTCCAGTACTCTCCTCGCGGGGCTCGGTCCGCTCGGTTTTCCACCGTTAGGGACCTCACGCGACGACATCAGACCCGCTGGCTTTCCGATGATCTATCAGGCAATGGCCAAGAAGGTGGGCGGAGGCAGTCTCAGCGAGGAGGGAGTGCAGAAAGTGCCCTAAACGGTGCCGTAGGAGCAACAGGGAGGCTCGCAAGCGAGAGCTTACGTGCAGCGGGGATTGGTATGCGCGGGAGCGGGAGACAGGGAGCACCGTCGAATGAAGATGTCTTCGGAGATGCAAGGGGTGTTAGCGTATCCGCACGCGGTGCACGCGCAGGTGGTGCTGGTCACACAGCGGAGTGGGAAGTCGATGAACGGCACCGGCGGTCTGATGCTGATGACAGGAGTCGAACCAGCGGATCCAGCGCACGTGTCGGCGAAGCCATTGGCCCCCCTGCTCCTCGATCCCACCACTCAGATCCGCCTCGGGCACCTACCGCCCTGGTTGTAGAACGGGACGCGAGAGGTGAAAGACATGGCGTTTCGTCCCGTCCTGCCACGTCGATGGCGGATGTTTATCACGTGGAGAATGACTCCAGGAATGGAAGCTATTCGATGCGGTCTAGGAGGACGACATATGACCTTTCAGACAGACCAGAGTCTCGACATTCACCGACCGTGCGCTCGACTCCCTTGGCTCAAACACCCGGCGATCCCCGTATAGCCAACTCTGCCCGTCACCGCACGAGCGCCACTCCAGGGGCCAGTGGCCCGTTGATAAACCTCAGCAACCCTCAGAATGCAGAACACACTCGTCTCATGTTGGAAGCACTTTCGATGTTCAGATCACAGCTTTCTCGACTTCCAAACCAATCCCAAACAGTTCGCGATTTATCCGATTCCTCAAGCGCAATCATACGTTCGTCGGAGAGGCTCAACAGGATTTTGAGAGCTGCTACGGCTAACGCCGTCCAACAACAAATTGCTATCGAGGTGGATGACGAGTACTGCGACGCAGACGGGCCCAGCGATCCGGTGCAGGTCTGGAGGGATGTCGGTTCTGACTTTCGGGAAAGCTTACGGGAGAGCGATGACGTAGTGCGCTCGCTTACGGGATTCATTCTTGGCGTCGGAAAACTGATGAAGGAGGTAGCTGGAGCGTCTGATCTTGCTCATCTGAGGTCGATGAGCCTGGATGATGAGACCACTAGGAGGCCTCCATCCGACCCAGGTCTCGATCGGAGCAGCGGCAGGCGGAGTCAAGATGGTAGACGGAGCGTTGAGTCGCGGTTGAGCTGGGAACCAATGCCCTCCGCTGGTGGGGCTAGCAGGCTTACCTCTCGTAGCGATCTTAACCTTGCCCGCCCACCTTCTTCGCGAGACCGGGATAGCATCAGCGATCAAGATCGAGCAACTTCCTCGAGAAATGGTTTGAATCCACCTCCGACTTCTCGACGGCTATTCGCACCACGCGAGCATCGCGAACAACAAATGTCTGCGGACGGACCAACAATTTACAATACTGCGTCCAACGTCCTTGACCTATCAGTGAACCACGAGCCTTCGCCAACTCCCGCATCCCGATACCCTCTGGCGGATCGGCCTAGACAACCTTTGTACTCTACTCCACCTCCCCTCCCAAGTCTCCCATCCGAATCCCGACTTCGAAGATCCAACACCGCGGCTGACAAAGGTAGTCGTCGTAATGTTTCCCTGGCTTCCATCACCACTATCCGTACTCCCAACGCCCCTTTCGCTCTATCCACACCAAATCCTACGACGGCAATCTCGACACATACAGTTACTGCCTCTCCTGAGGTCTCCGCATTTCCTATGGAGCGCACGGATTCCCGCGACTCTCTATCTTCCGTGACTTTTTCCCGCCCATCCGGGGTATCAGTATCTACTCTCCAACAACAGCAGAACCGTGACGAAGCTCGAAGGCGTGTGGGTACGACTGCGGAAGAGGATACCTCTGGTCTCAACCAGATGCGCTCGCCACCCTCTGGTTCGGAAACTGAAAGGGACTCTCGTCGCCGAACTCTCGGTGTACGTGCAGCCCGCATGTCTCTCGAGGCCGCCACCGACGAGCATGAGACTGCTGGCAGCAACCCTCAACCCAAGACAATCACGTTCCCATCACAAAGGCGGGAGCGTCGACGCACTGTCACAGAAATATTCGGCTGATCGGAGACCGGGTATTGTGTATGTCACATTATTACTCATTTTTCAAAGTACGTGTCAGGACATCCCGCCGACTGGCTCCCTGCGCTAACGCGTTGCTTAGAACATGTTGACTGCCTCTTTGTGGTTCTTTTCCTTGCCTTTGTGCATTATATCCTGCATTTGCATCTCCAACCCCGGACTTTGGCTTTCTCAGCGGACACTACCACATGATGATCAAGTCCGTGGCACTCCTGTCATTAATATTATATCCTTTTTTGGTCTCATTATTCCTTTGTTATCTTGGCTGGCCATGCACATACTTTGTTCATGTGTTCTCTCCTTTTCTCCTTGCTTTTGTGTTCTTGTTCTATCAGTACGCGAGGCGTCGTCGCAGCAGCACGTAGGTCTTTATGCAGGTAAGGGGAACATGCGATTATGATAAAACGCCCGTGATCGAAACACTACAAGTACTCTTGAACAGTTATCGTAGCATCATCGTAATGCGATTGTTTCCCTCGTCTTTGGCGACCTGGTTAGCTTGGCGACGTCCGAGTCGGTGGTGGAGTGTTCCGTAGCTGCTGTATCACTGGCAGATGGGAATTGATTATGTCATCAACTTTGAAATCAATGGTCTCTGAGCCGGTGGATCGCCGTCGTGCCTGTCAACAAGAGCACTCACTCGGAAGAGTCAGAGAGACACGGACCGGTACCCCAAGCTGAGCCACTTGGGACGTACATCCTCTATTTCGCTATTGGACGATTGAGAACAAGGTGGAGTAAAGCTCGTTATCGTCGCGGTGGCATTCACAGATCTGACAGAGAATATGTGCGACCTTATCTCGGTGACCGGCATCTCGAGACCTCCTTGAATCCGCTGGGATCGCGATCGCCATGGACAAGAGGCTTCACCGGCTACCGGCAGCGGTGAACGAGCAGCGTATACGACTGTTGGATAAAGCGCACTTGGACAGAGCTCGGAGGGAGGGTTGGCGTGGATGCCGCCCAGGGACAGGGATATCAATTTCTTAGGGTCCGCAAGTTGATGTGGCGAGAACGAGAACGACGACCGGGTGGTTGGGTGGGTTTCACCTTGTTCAAGACGACGGCACGGCGTGTTCTGTTGGTAGCCTCCACGACCGCGTCGGTTGTCATGAGATCACTAGGCCCGACGTCGTGACAGTCCCTGGGGTCTGGCTACTCCAGTATTTGCTTATCACACGTTCGGTTCGGCTGGGAACTGGTGGGGCTCGTCTGGGAGTCGGCAAAAGTACACCTTCGGAAACCGGCGAAACGCACACCCGTAGCCTATCTACGATGGGAAATAGAACGTGATGTCAGCCGTCGTTGACAGAACGGACGACCGGCAAGGTCAACGAAGTGTCGCCGCAAATGTCGGCTAGGAGTGGATGGAACGTTCCAACGACCTGTGGCGAGTGGGCCCGAGGCGGCATGGTTTCATCTAACGCCAACGATGGCGAGAGGCTCGCGATCGCACGTGTGATACTACGCACAGCAGGCGCTGCTGTGATCGTTTGGTAAGTGTGGCCTTCTTCACGTCCATCAAAGAGCGCCACAGTCGGGTATGACGTAGAGGGTGAACATGACCTAGTAACCTAGATAATGGCCAGAACGCGACAGGAATAAAGATGGGCGTACGTGATGAACTTGCAAGAAAGAATGTTCCAGATTTGCGACACACACATTTGGCGCCCCTATGCGATGAGCATCCTCACACGCTCGCTCCATCGCACGGCATTATGATGCACCCTCGAATTTTGAATAAAGGGCGGGAGGCGGAAATGGTCGTGAACGACTTGGGTAATCTTGATGTAGTTGCCTCTTTGGGGAGGAAGATTGGAGTTCTGTGTCCGTTTCCCGTGAATGAACACTGGTTGTCATACTCGCAGCTCCACATTCCGACGTCTTGGCCACAAAACAAGGTGACCGACAGTCTGGTCGGCGCACCGCATTACTATCTCGCCTGTGATTACTTGCCTTAAGTGTTCCTTTGGAAATAAATATCTCCTGCTCCTTCTATCTGCGGAAAAAGCACCATATGAGACAGGTGGAGCAGTTATCTAACCGCTCGCACAACCTCGTTACCCTTGGACAATTTTCTTCGAAAACGCTTCACATCGCCGGCTAAAAACATTCCGACCCTTGACGTCAGTCAGTCAGTATCGCGATAAAGAATGAGCCACTGGTTCGTATATAAAGGAGGTGACATCGTGGAGCGGTTGCGCCAGCCGAGATTCGAACCACTCCCCCTCTTACCTTCCTCCCACTGTAAAAGCTTTTTATCATGCAGTCAAACGTCCATACCTTCTATGTCGATGCTGTCTTATTCGACATGGTGTGTGCATTCTATTCGTGCCTTCCCAATCTAACTCTTCCAGTGTGTTGATAGGATGGCACACTTACCGACTCTATTGCTGCTGTCGAGGCCGCATGGGGTAAGGTTGCAAAGGACATCGGGCAGGACCCGGCCTACGTGATCGCTGCCACCCACGGCAAGCGCGCTGTCGACAACCTCGCGCAATTTAAACCAGAAATCAAGTCCCACGAGATGGACGGTGAAGTTCAAAAATTTGAAGAGAGCATCCTCTTCTTTGCCGACGCGTACCGCTTACACGGTCCTGGCTCGCTTGTCAACTCTCCCGCCACGTCGCCCTCACCGCTCAGCCCTACCAGCTCGGGAGAGGCCACACCCGAGCTTGTCACGTCTGCGGCGGGTTCGCTACCGTCGTCTCGCGCATCATCTTTCGCTGCATTCGGTAGTCGCCGCCCTTCTTTCGCCTCCCGCTTGAACGGCATGCTGGCCATGTCATCCTTACCAGAAGCATCCGTCTACGATGCACGCCACCGCGACGGCTTGATCCTCGAAGAAGATGAAGATGTCCTTATCTTCGAGCCCGACTCCAAGAAGCACTTCTTGGAAGCCTGGCAGACCGAAGCCGCCAGCGTGGATCGTGCCGTCCGCATCCTTCCCGGTGTTCGAAAGATGATAGACTCGATCCCCAAAGGTCGATACGCCGTGGCCACGTCCGGTGCTAAAACCTATGGTACGTACCACTCCGTTTTAAATTTGAACGGCAGGAGAATGACGGACTTGGCCTAGCGTTTGGATGTATGACCCGTGTCGGCATCGTGCCTCCCAGGGTGACGATCACCGCAGACGACAAACGCTTGAAGGCAGGAAAGCCTGCACCTGATCCATTCCTTCTCGCAGCGCGCGAGCTGGGTTTCTCTGCGTCCAATTGCGTTGTCTTTGAAGACTCTCCAAGCGGGATCAGGGCAGGGCTTGCAAGCGGTGCCACTGTGATCGCTGTTTGTACCAGCCACGAGAGGAAGCAGATTGAGCATATCGGTGCTCACTTTGTGGTAGAAAACATGGAGAAGGTCACCTGTGAGCCCTGTGAAGACGGTCGGCTTAAGTTCACAGTGCAACTCTAAAGAGACGTTCTGTGAATAATCACCTTAGACTCATCAGTGTAACATATCTATCTCTTTCCGATTCTGTACTTCTTGCCCATCTGTACAGTAGAATTGTTAGCAATAGATGACGGACTTTGAGATCTGATATCAAGGAGATTGCTGAGGTAAAGCCTATCGCGTCGAAAAAGGGAAACTCAGGCACGGGGATGAAGGATGCTCAGTAGAGGACAAGGGATATATAAGGGGGACTAATCTCAAACATTTGTTAGGTCACCGGGTAGCCATTTACTTTACGTGTACAGGCACCGAAGGTTGCACATGGGCCAGAGAACCGAGTCTCAATCGAGAACTACTCATCGTCTTCGATGAGAAGCTCACGTTGCATCCAGAAAGGTCCTGAAGAACATGTGTTAGAATAGGCACTCAAAGTGACAGAAGTATAAGTCGGCATTACCAATCGGATCCTCAACATCGTGGAAGACGGTAGACCAAACACCTATGAGGCCACACCGCGACCGAATACTGCCTAATCCTATTGCATCACAGCTAGAGCATAGTATGAAGACTCATTAGGGCCAATCGCTCCACTTTTACCACGATTTGGACCTACTGCCACACCATTTGGTTATCGTTTCCCGCACCCTGAAACACAGTTACGATACGGTCGTCTGTCTGCGGCAAGTCGCTCACTCACGTAATGGCACCATATTTGGTCATCATCCGTAAGCTTGACGAAGCCAATGATGTTGAACTTGCCGTCCACCTCGCCGATAATGTTGATCTTTGGGCGCGTCGGGTGGGAGGGATCGGGCTCGGTGCCTGTGACACGGATATATATATCCAGTGTGGCTAACGTCTCTTCGGCGTCATCAAAAATCGATGTATCTTGAGGTTCATGATCTGGTACCTATTAATATCCCACGTCCGTCGGACCAACGTCCCGATGAGCCCGGAACGAGGCGGAGGCGGTTACACTTACCGACGGGTCATTATAAACTGATAAGCAGTTGCGGAACAACGTGGTCAGCAAACACACCTGGGGGGTAAACAGTATGCAAGAACTTACGTATGAACTCCCGATGGTCCATGAACCCGTATCTCACGGACCACAATCCCTCCATGCCCGCCCAGTCGTCCTCCTTGTCAAGATTTATCCCCCGAGGAATGATGCTCTGAGAGAATATGAGGCCCATCGGGAAATAACACACTCCGTCATCGTCGTCCGTGTCCATTAGTAATATTCCAAGGTCCAGCATGAACATCAAAATGAACGTCCAGTCAACACGTCTGTTGCCGTCTGGCAGGAACGGCCCGTAAGCGCGATCAGCCGTGTGGTGACGCAGACTGTAGACAAACGCTTGAGACGCTCGACGTTGTTCCGGATCGAGATCTTGCCGTATGAGCCCGTACAATACATGCAGTCTTGCCAACAATTGTTCTTCCTCCTCTGATAGCGCCTCCCAGGACGCAGGCTCCAAGAATGTACCATCCCCGATGAGCTGTTGTATCCAGTGCACGTTGCGCGACGTCTCCCCGATACCATCCGGAGAGGAGATGGAGGGTATAGTGGTGATGAGGTCGATACAGGTGCGTAGCACTTGACAGCGTTCTTCTCGTCGACACAGCGCGGGATCTTTTATCACCATACGTGCCCTCACAATCCACTGAAGCTCTCGCTTCCAGTTGATATCGTCTCTTCGATGACGGCCAAGGCGGGTCACTGAGCGCCGGGGATCGTCCAGTGGTTGTGCGAGGTAGAGTCCCCGCCAGAATTGTCGATTGAGGGGACCGTAAACAATCTCGTAGAAGAAACGGGAGGTCTGAGAGACATGTGCAATGTCGAGCGGGTCGAGCATGAATAAGATGCAATCGATGAGTTCGAGTGTCAAGTCTGTGAGAGTGGTCATTTCCCGAAAGCGGCCACGGGACGTTGGTGTCACTGAATGCAAGATGATGAACCTATAAACGCCAGCGGAGGGGATTAAGTGGGGCCAAGCCTCCCGGCGTGCTGGTATTTCTAGAAGCAATTCGCATGGGGTTGAGACAGCGGCGGGCGAAGAATGGCCATCGTTCGAGGAAAAAAATTATTTCACCTCAAGATCATGTGCGAACACTTTACCGTGTCCACCGGCGCCCATAATGGGATAGCAGTGCCATGACTTTGGTTAGGACACAGAAGACCCATGCGACGAAAGTTCTACGGTCTTCTGAGGGAGGGCTACTAAAGCCCAGTCAAGAGAATGATAGATACACGTTTTTCAGGGGCCGTGCCCAAACTTGGACGGGTTGCGTGCGTTTCAGGTAATCGCAAGCATTGCGCCACTGCCTGATCTGGTGGTCACCCCTGTGACACTGCCACACAGGTTGGCACAAAGCCATCGCGACATTACAGCGAGTGGTCTAATACCTGTCTTGTCCTGTAATGGAGGACTGCATGATTACTATTACAATGAGGGTTGGAAAAAACACAACTCTATGACTTGTGGGTGGGTCCCGCCGCTGAGTATGTCTAGACGTTACTTAAATGGATAGAAATGCAAGTCTTGCGAGATGATTTGTGTGTGCGTGAATGATGCGAAGACTCGTGTACAGACCTTAATGGTTGAAACAGTACGAGGATCCACCTTTGACGCCCTTGGGGTTCCGCTGAAGGGCCAAGTTTTGCAAGCTTACCTCCACGCTTGCCAGTACCTGCCGGGTTAGCGTTATGGCTCCATCTCGTGACACCCTAGTCTCCCCACCATAATTTTGCTGGTTGCACAAATGTCGTGCCTGGTGAAATTTAACTCGCATGGTGGACAGCCATTCAATTTCGAATGTGTCTCCCCAACCGGCCTCTCGTCCCTGGTCTTTAAGATCCAGTCATGCTGCGGAAAGTCGGCGTTTGTGGTGGTCGATCTTTGACATGTACCTCTACAACAGGTGGCAAGTGCAATCCACGATGTTAAAGTGGGGAGTGGCTTGGAGGAGGGTCATGGATTCGCGACCATCTTTGATGACTACAGTTGAGACTTGACCGCAGACTTGTGTAATGGGGCTAGCGATGCCTCCAGGATCACAATTAAATGTAGGCAGCGCCGACCTTCGCTCCTGAGCAGTACTTGACTTACAAGGTGCTGACTATACTCCGACTATCCCTCGATTCGCCAGGGTGAGGCGCAAATGCCGCTGAATACTAAAATGGCCCCCTTGCTGGTTGGAAAACCCTGATCTAATGTTGCTTGATTATGTTTCAGAGTCGCTCATACATTGCGTTCTGTGTCGAGATCCAAGTCTTCATATGATAGTGAGTCAATCTCGTCGAGGGGACTTCGGAGACGACAAGTGTATCTATTTGAGCGAATGACCCGACAGTAAAGAAACATTTGAGAAACAAGGCGCTCAGAAGCCCGAGCTTGTCAAAGCGCATGAGCCAGGCGACCAGGTGGGGACACTGTTGCTTGTTCCCTCTACCTTTACCCTTGGAAGCTAAGGGGGTTGACTGTAAGCTACTTGACTCCCCTGCCTTCCGAGCTGGTAGGTTGCTCGAGATATTGCCAAAGTTCATCATAAGAGGCGTCTCCTGGAACATTGCCTATCTACATTACCTATCACAGCCGGTTTGGGGTGGATTGTGGTGACCTCATCGGATGTGTGCATGGGGTTGCTAATAGTCGACTCTCAGCTCGGAACAGGACAAGGCCCAGACTAGGAAAGGGCAAGGGCTCCGAGCTGTGGACTGCGCGATGTGTGCATCAGAATCTCTGGATAGGCACAGACTGTGAGTAGTTCATGAGGTATTGCTGCTGAACCTCCATGGGGTCTATCACTCAGAATATCTTCGCAGGAGGTCCGGGAGCATGATACCACCAAGGGACGCCATGTTGATACCACTGGTGACCCAGACCGACTAGTTGCGCTATGAAGGTGCGGTGGATGCGGTTATACACCACCATGTGATCCTAGATAAGATAATCAATCGTGACCCGGTATGTGAGACATGAGATACAATCATGATGGGACAAGTACCGATGCCTGTCGTAAAAATTAATCACCCGACCTGCATCCTGATGGGTCTGATATATCGCAGAAAACGCAGCAGCAGGTCGCACTCGAATTCCTCGGAGCCAACGAGCATTCCGATCCGAGTTTGACATCTGGCTGCACGGACCAAAGGTTCCTGAATGTCAAGTAAAATTGACGTGGAGAAAGAGTCGACAAGACGTGAACTGAAATACAGCACTAAGTGTCCGGCTAGCTGGGTTAACTGAAGTGCGGAGGTGCAATAAACCGCGTACTCGTCGGTCCAAGTCAATAAGTGGACTAGGTCTTCGTGCAAAGGATATCGGAAAAGGAGAGGCAGACTTGGTTAGGTATTTGGGCCGTGCAAAGTGCAAATGCCACCACACAACATAATTAGCCACATCCGGATGTTAGCATTGCCATCATTTACATATTACCCACTACTAGCATGGCACTCTTTGACACTCGCAATGGTGCCTTTGATCGCAAGCTTTATGTGCTCAGAGTCAAGGCTCTCGGGTCAAAATACCAAGCTTTAGCGAAGACGTACTACTTCAAGTTCTGGGCAATTGCGGCTTTCTAGGTGGAAATTTGCAAGCATTCTTCGCTGGACGCCCCAGGTGGAGTGGAAAAGAAAAGGTGAAGCACATACGAATGGATTGGTGACCCATCTTGAACTTCGTTTGACGGGCTGCCTCAACTAGCTCGCTCGGTTTACGCGGATGCTGACTTTACCCCGCTTTCTTCCCACCGAATACCCGCCATCTCGCCGAGTAGGGTCCTTGAACGATCCCAGTGTATCCATAGCGATGACGCCTTCCTCCAGAATTAATTCATTATCTCTCCCGCCATATCTCCCTCGCTTCGGCGTTCACTCTAGGTCTCTTTTTTCCACCTACTCCCGAGCATCATACTGACGCCCCTCGTCGTTCGGCGCAGGTGAGACAACGATACCTACGTTCATTTTACCCTTTCATTCCTTTCGACTTCCTGGTCTCAAGGCTTCCACAAATCCTCAAGAATCTGCTCAGCTTCTACTATCGTTTCCACTATGCTGAGGGCATCATCAAAACATCGCGCCTTAGGACGCTCTATCGCTGAACTTGACACTCGTAATCCCTCGCTTGTCGACGCAGTCGACTCTGCTCCCGTTGTTGGCCCTCTCGCCTCTCCTCTTGTTGGCGACGGGAGTGGTAGCGGCGCACAACCATCTACCTCCCCCGGCCCTCAGCCAACCCCAACCCCTACTTCTGGCAGTGGGAGTAGTGGTGATGGCGAAGAGAATGCTAACAGTGGAGGAGATGGCGATGGTGGAGGAAGTGACAATGAAGGAGGAAATGTCCATGGAGCAAACGCGCCTTCGCCTACCACCTCACCCTCAGGTGGCGGAGGGAATGCAGCCCTGCCTGCATCCATCGCTCCAAGTGCAACGTCGCCAAACTCCCTTCTGGGACAGCCAACTAGCTCGTCTAGCGTAAAAAATGCAAGCAGCGTCAGCGGTGGAGCCAATCCTTCGAACCCGAGTAATAGCGGAGGCTCCTTAGGTGCTGGCAGTGGACAAGCTGCGCCAGCCAATGTCAGCCCTGGGCCATCCATAAATTCCTTGGCTCCCGGCGCGTCCGCTGCTGTCGCAACAGGCACTCTGTTACCTTCGCAATATTCTCAAGGCACTGGGTCTAGACCGGTTGGTACAGCTACTGCGTCGCTAATCCCTGCATCGGCAACTGTTTTATCTGGGAAGCAGCTCTCTAGAGGTGGGATCGCGGGAATCACCCTCGCTTGCTTGTTTCTTGCATTGGTTATCATTTTCCTGGTCCTCCGCCGCCGCTCCATCGCGCACCGCCTGGAGCTTCGCAAGCAATGGTGGATCAACCGCAGCACTTCAGGTCACAGCATTACCTTCCCCAACCGCCGAAGTCCTCGCAGTCCCATAGAATCGAATGGGGAAGTCTCGCACAGCGGGCGGAGTGTTCGCAGCAGTTTCGCTACCAACTTTGACCAAGGGTTGATGTTCCGCATCAGTTCTCCCTCGACGTTTTTGCCGGGTCATATCCCCGACGTCCCTCCCACTGCCGAAGTTCGCGAGCGCAACAGCGCTTCAGTCTCTACTGGGGATCCAGTGGCTTACAGGGAGTCTATGAATAGTATGCTGAGCAGTGGTAGCGACTCGGACGCCCAGTACTTGGTACTTTCAACGGGTCAGAACCATTTGGAGCCCTCCACACCTATGTCTGTCCGTCCATTTTCACCCTCGGAATCCTTTGCTTTCCCTAAACCACCCGTGCCGCTGTCGTCCATTGTGGACACTTTCATCACTCCCGGGACCCCAGCACTTGCATCTTCTCGATCTTCTGCGACTACCCTTGTCCACCTCAGCACCCCTCCTCGCGCATTCATGGGCGATCTTCCTTCCCCATCGGTTCTGGCCTCTTTCCATCCTCAGCCCTCGGTACCCGGTGCTACACTCTCGTCTTTCGCTGTGGCGGCCGATCATCCAACGGATCCTTTTGCTGATCCCGCGAAACCCGAATTTTCCGAAGTAGAGGTCGTCCGTCGTCCGTTCGCACCTTCATTGGATGACGAACTCTCGGTTCGTCCGGGTGATCATGTCTGCATTTTCCGAGTCTTTGATGATGGCTGGGCATTCGTTGAAAAATTGGCAGACGCCGAGTGTAAACGTCACGAGCGCGGACTGATTCCCGTTGATTGCTTCCGCCAAGTTGATAAGTCTCTTCCGACCTTCCTTGCTGAGAAGAGGGTTAGCTATGGGTCGGACAAGCTGATGGCCTATGGGTTGTGAACTGGAACCGATAAACCTGTGACGTGCGTCTGGATCGATCGCATTTTCCTTGCACATAGCGCTGATCTTTGTTTGGCAGACGGTGCCCCACGCGCGGTGCTACAAGGCAGTTCTCATACTTCGTCCTCATCTAATCTTTGCGACAGTTTTTTAGAGCCGACTCGATGATTCTTCACCGCTTTCGCACATGAGTGCCTACACGCGTGACATCATAAAGACTCGGAGTCACATGTCGATACCACCTCGTTCTCTCTTTTTCTGCCTTGTTCATTCTTCCGTTTCGATGTCTCTCCTTGGACATCGGCCGGGAGGAACCTCAAGGACTCTGGTCTGTGATTGTACGCTTGTGACACCTATGCTTGTTCTCTGGCGCTCTTGTATTACTTTTTGTAGAGGGTTTGCTGGCAGACCGGGTTCCGGATGGGCCTCTCAGATCGGAATATATACACCATGTCTACCACTAGTGATGCTGTACGCACGGCACTCCTCTACTTTTCCAATTTCGTCGGTCGTGGAATTTTTTTCCTCCCTACTGTACTTTCCGTCCTCCGTTTGGCTAGATTCGCGGGGATTCGCGCAGTTCTATTCAATTCAATCACATCTATTGGAAGTTGGTCGGGCCCCGGGCCGGGATAAAGCGCTTAACAACCCATTCTACGTCCGTAAGTACAACCACAATCCCCTCCAGCGACTTCGGCACTCCCAACAACTTTGGCACTTTCATGAAAACACAACTTCCTTCTGTCCCCACAATTATCTTGTATCTACTATCTAGGCTGAGTGCCTTCGAGCTTGAATGAACGAAAACGGTGCAGAAATGAGAGAGATAGCTGATTGCCGACTGTCACGCCGGGCCATCACCCTATTTCAGCTCCGCAGCGGTGCTTGAAAAAGACTCAAACCCTGCCGAGAACGTGCCGAGTCCCTGTGCTCAGGCTCCATGACGGGGCTGTTTCACCTTCGCCGGACGAGTGGTCGAAGCAATCAACGAATAGGTCCATGACAAGCAACTTCCGATCCTACTTACGAGTCACGGATACAGGCAGCGGTGGCAGGTCTTGCAAGTGATCTTTATGCTAACGTTTTCAAGGTGGCTGCTGCTGAGAATATGCGTAGTCTATGTTCAGCACATGATTATTTCCCCCCACACGACACATATTGCACATACAGTCATTTCCAGCAAGCTCAGCCCTATGATACCCATGACAATGCGTACCAGGTTGCCCCGTCATCTAATAACACATTTCTACAGTTGCCTCAGTTCCTAGTTACTCTGTTAATGAAGTCATGTATAGTATGCTTTGCAGGTGCCGAGCGGTGTTTGATTTCGGCTGGCGTGATGTATGTGAGAAAAGTGTGACCAAATGTAGCTGCCGAAGTCGCTGGGAGTGCCGAAGTCGCTGGAGGGGATAGTATTGTGACGATCTCTGCTGGTGTTCGCGCACCCTCACCCCGGAACAAGTTCGAGCTGACCGCGAGGTACTATTATTCCTGTCTTAGTATAAAAACAACACTAGATTGCTTCTACAACTTCAACAACAGCACTTACTTGGCTCGGAAAAATAGTATCTATGGTGGTACAGTCACAGTGACTGCGCATTTTTCAGTCTGAAGCAAGAAGTGTTCCAAGTTCTAGGTCTAGGAACCAGGGATCGGTGCTGTGCAAAAGTTAGTCAAGTTATAAAGGTTACGCTGCACGTGTTGCATTGTCTCACGATCATCACTGACGCGAACACCTTGTTCCTGAGGTTATGGTCCCCCGGCCTGGGGTTACTCGGGTTGTCGGCCCGCGGCCCCACACAATCTCGGTTCACCGTGACGTGACGTACTGTACTACGTTGTTGTCTCCCCTTCCCCTGCTCTGGCGTCAGCGGTCGGTACACCCAGGTTGGTCATCTCTGTTGTTGCAAAGGGATAGTAGAGCAAGCCGGTGTGGCGGACTTGGCTGGGACACACCGTTATGTTGGCCGTTTATTGAGCTCCTAAGGCCGGGCGCCATAAAGGTTTTATGAGCGTTCCACGAGTCGGTCATGGTGGTCTAGTCTCGGGTGAGACGAAATAAGAAGAGAGACATGTTAGAGTTAGCAAGCGCACTGCCACCCCGATCTCGTCCGGCCCAACTGGTCACCGGTGGGCAAGCGGCGCGCATATGCCATGACCGGCGCATAAGCGGTCTTCATTTCTCGAATATACAGTACCTTGCGTGTAGCATACTTTTCCTCTTTTCCTGTGTTCGCTAATCACCATATTCACAACATCACATGTGTCACCTTTTACTTTAGTACAATGCCGTATCGTATATACGATGCCTGCCTCGTACTTAGACACCTCAGTCTGTTGCACCGCACGGCGACTGAAGCGAGTTACTTATTGTTCCTATTTACCTACTCGAGCTTACACCTAGATAGTTTGTCTCTCGATAGCCGTCGCGCTCCCAATCTCCCGTGCCCTATTTCATCAAGACAGTGGCTTTGCCGCCCGAGTGAAGACGAGGGCAGCTCTGAAACAGCGCAGTCACGCATAGATGGAGTACCGTTCCGTTCAAGAGTCTCTGGACGTATCTGCACCGTTGAAATAAAGGGAAGTCGGGCCCTCGGTGGGTTATAGCGAGGGAGGTGAATGTGGCTCGAGCGTCCGCGAGATGAAATAACAGAACTTGCACTAGCTAGCTGACCAAATAGTTTAGATTCAGATGCATATTCCATCCTTGATGTTGCTCTCAATGTCATTGAGAGCATAGCCGCTAGCAGCGACGTACCCTAGGATGAACTGAAGTTATAATCACTATGTTTGCATGTCGAGCGCTGGAACGTCGGCTCCTGGAAGAACAGCAGGGAAATTCTTAGTGCAGTCGAGATACTGGGCATCGCTGAACAACACTTCCAGAGTGCACGCAGCCGAATGAAAGGGATCTTTCGTTCCAAAGCCCAAGTCGGAATGTGATTGATGTCAGGCCGTTGATGACTACCTTGGGTTCCGTAGGGGGAGAACGTAGGAGACGGTTTCAGCTTCCACGCTATAACTTGAATAATTCAAAGCATACTAAGGTGGCGAGTGAATGACTGATAGCGGATTCGACGAGGTAGAAATTAAAGCCCAAGGCATTGGAGGCCGACGCAGACGTAGGTTAACGCCGAGCCTGCTAACTCAGGCGCGATGGATATGATCGTTGCTTCCGCGATTAAGCGGAAAGGAGGCACCTCGAGAGAGTTCTGGAAAACACAGCAGCAGTGCATGGGTTCGTTGTGAGTACCGCACCAGTAGCAGGTGAGAGTCGCACGTTGGTCGTCGACAAGCTGTTGCTTTATGGCGCCATATTGCTTTGCCTCATGCCCGGCACCCACGTCTGTGTACTTCGATACTAAGGGCTATCCGCGGACAAAGCACGGTGACAACATGAAGTGCCACCTAGAGTCGAACGATACTATTCGGTTCATTGAATTCGGGTGTCACCACTTCTCCGCGATTTTCACACACCGTTAAGTTGCCCGAAATGGACAATGTGGTGTCGGAAAAACTTTGAGGCCCATTCTAACGGCACTGTCTGACGACAGCTTTTGACCTCCTTAAAAGACAAAAATGCATTAGAGCCTGGACGGCAACGCAAAAGTTAGTAACTTCAGTGCTTGGCTCTATTTGTCTCACTCTGTTAACACGGCAGCGTCTTCCGTGGTTCGAGCGGAGATTCGCCTATCTGCTACGGTGATTTTTATTTATGTATACTATCATGAGCCCGGAGTTGCAAAATGCGCACACCACTCGCCAACTTGTCGACATTCGTCATCTATACATAAATAAAAAAAACTATGTAGAGTCATAGAGGCCCATGTAAAAAAAAGGTTACAATGATAGAAAGCACTTGAAACAACAAATTGATGTTGCCAGCGCGATGCCGGCTCACCAGCTGCAATTGACAGTGAGTCGCAAAATTTCCCATCTACGTGTGGGATGGGTGTCACACTGTGACATAGTACTGAATTAATCTCTGACGTGCCGAAGTACCTGATAAACCTTCGACTCTGAGTCTGCACCACAACTACAAACTTTCCCACCCGCCAATAGCCATTCCACAGTATAACTCTGCTTGAATTTGTCACACCTTTAAAGGTCGAGGCTGAGCATG
>JBBPKI010000454.1:0-23836 GCA_038089155.1 Nevesoporus exiguus
ATCTTACTAAGATGGCAAACATATGAAAATATTCTAGGAGATAGTAAGTGAAGTAGGGACAAAGGAGGGATGAAAGAACAAAGAAAGAACAAAAGTGAATAACATCCAGGAGGTTCCAAGCAAGCACAGCTGCAGGTCTGATTGGAGGAGTGGAGCTCCTCAGAGCTCTGTGTGTGGTGGGGACAGAGGTAGACTAGAGGGTAATGGAGGTGACTGGAGATGGTCGGAGAAGGGGCCGGAGAAGGCAGAGATGGGTGGTTGGGCACAGATATGACATTTAGGAACCATTTCTTCTAGAGTTAGTTCCTTAATTTTGGACTTTTCAAGGTTTTTGATGAACTGGTGCATGGTCAAGGTGTGTTTCAGTTCTTCTTCTTCCTCTTTTGCCAGTTGTGTTCCTCAATCTGACAGCATGTAGCAGGACTGTGGACACCATGCCATCTTTACTTCTCCTTTCATCCAATTGATGGTTGGGTTATACTTTGCCAACCACATATATCCCAGGATCATATTGTTTTTGCCTAAGTTGGTGACTTCTGTGACTAGGTGTTCATGGTGTCCTTGGTAGTCAAGGATTACTTCTGCTTTGTGAGTGACACTTCCTACGGAATTCTTGGTTCCATTGATGTGTCATATCCATGACATCCCATCCATCTCTGCCTCCTCTGGCCCTATCTCTGGCCATCTCTGGCCACATCCATCACCCTCAGTCCACCTCTGCTTTCTCCATGCTCAGAGCTCTGCTCCTCTACTCCAGACCAAGGCTGTGCTTGCATAGGGACTCAGCTATCCTCAGACCTGGATATCTCTTGTACATTCTCGTTTGTACTCCTCTTTGCTTCCTTCATCCCTTCTTGGTCCCTTATGGACCCTTGATGTTATCTCATTATTCCCTGACATTCTTGATGTCCCTGTTTATCCCCTAGTATAAAATCTCTGTACCTCTGTCATGTAACCTTAGTACAAATATCAAATTAGTCACCTCTCCCCACTCTTGTCATGATCTCCTTCTCCTCCTGTCAGACCTCTGCTCCTCTGAAATACAAGGACACAGACCTGTTCAAGGGTGCAACACATAAGTCCTGCACCAACATTTTTCCTATGCAACTCTGCTCTGACACCTCCACTCCAGACTTCGGTCCAACTCCAAGACGAACTTTGTTGACCACCCCTCAGCATCTCCAGACCTCCAATCAGACTTGAGTCCGGAGAGACTGGACCTTAACATGATGTTAAAGACTGGAATTTCCCTTTCTAGCTCTTCTAGAGGGAGTTTTACTTGTCTGGCCCATTCTTGATTGATAAAAATTCCATTGGCACCACTATCCAATAGGGCCTTGCACTGGTGTTTTTTGTGCTTGGTAGTGGGGTGTGCAATTGAGATATCCATGAGGATCTTGTATTGCACTTTGTTATTTCTTAGGAGAATTCAATCTAGGAAGTCAGATTCTGGATAAATATTTTTTTTGTTTGTTTTGACTGAATTAAGCCTGCATTCCTGTGCAGCAAGCTCCTTTTCTGGAGACCCAGTCTCAGTAGTGGATAGATGTACTCTATAAATAGGAGGAGACGATTCTGCTTCAGAGGAATAGTATGTAGAAGAGTTTGAGTCATCTTCATAATCTTGTTCATATTGAACATAGGGTGAAAGAGAGAAGAAACTATTTTTGGTTTTTAATATATTTTCTTTCTTTGGCTCCTGAGATCCCAGATTTCTCAGTTGCTGTAGCCTTTTCCCTGTTTCTTCATCTCTGTGTTGTGGAGATCAAAGAAATATGCCCTTATTTCATTATAGAACATTCCTTTTATGGTGTTTTCTCTCTTTGGAGGTTTAAGAGTAATCTCTTTCTTTTCTTTTTTGTCATTCCCCATCATTCATATGCAAGGAGGTTGAGTGGCTTCCATTGCTCTCCTTCAGCAGTTTACCTTGTGTCCTCCACCAAGGAATTTGCACTCCATGCATTCTTTCTTTAGTTTTGAACAGTTGCAGGAAATGTGTCTGTCTCCTGTGCAATTGTAGCATTTGGAGTTCCTTTGAACTGCCTCTATGTCCATAGGTTGCCCTCTCCCTTCATATGTATAGGCTTGTTCTTCTTGATAATTGTTTTGAGTCAATTGTCCTGGTTTCAAGGTGTCTTTCCCTTGAAGCTTGAACAACTCCATGTTGGTGCCCTTCTTCATGAGTACTTCCATATAGTCCTGAATGCAGTCTTTTCTTTGGTCATTGTAGAAAATTTGCCTTATAACTTCTGAATTGACTGCCTTCTCTAGGAGTCATACTCCATTTGGATCATTGACTGATGGATTTCCTTTGGTGTTATAGTAGTGCCCTAACCATCTGGTCAGGAAGTCTTGTATATTTTTGCTTCTATATTGGTGATATCTTTCTAGTTTTGCCCTTGCTTCATCTGCTACATTTATTGCTTTAAACCTTTGGTCTATTACATCCCAAAGAGTTTCTTTGGTAGGCCAGGGGACTTCCAAGTCCATAAACATGGTTAGTGACTGCCTTGACCATTGTTCTGCTCTGTGTGTGTTCTTTTCTTCATCTTTTGGTCTGACTCTGGTGAGGATGGCAATGACCTTTTCTTTATCATTGGTAAATGTCTCTTTATTTGTGTCTAAGTATAGTTTTATTTGTAACTTCCAACTGTCATATCTCCCTTTGCTTCCATCGAAGTGCCCTGGTTCTGATACTGATTCCACCCTTTTGTTCACCTTTACTTCTACATTCCTTGTTTCTTGTACTCTGGATGCCCTTTGCAGAGTTCTTATTTGGGCTTGGAGATTAGCAATTATATCAGTAAGGGCTTTGATTTCTTCTGTGGTGGCTATGACTCCTGGTGTAGGAGGAGATGGGCTGGTCAGGCCTGGGGATGAGGGTTGGTTATTGGGCTGGTGGTTGAAGGATTCATTGGTTTCTGAGTTAATGAATGGGAGCAGGTTCTAGTATGGGTTCCATGATGTTTTACCTTTCTTGTTGAACCAGTTTGGGTTCTGGTTTTGGAGTGAGGGATGGGGTTCAGTTTAGAGGTTCTAGTTCTCCTAACCCTTGTTCAATATCCCATAGAAGTCCTAGGACCCTTTCATGTTGTATTCTTTGATCCTCATATAGTTGGACACTAAGGACCTGTTGTCTGAAGTGGGCTGCTTGTTCCCTGGTGATGTTAAAGTAGAGGAGTAGTTCCTTGTCAAAGTCAAGTTGGTTTCTGATGCAATCTAGTAGATAGGGGTGGAGCTCTTGTTGCTTGAAGATACTTTGTTTGGAAAGTAGGGGAGGTACTCTATATTGTGGATCTGGTGGTTGGTAATGTATCCACCCATGTTTGTCTTCCCTTGCTGGGAATGGAGAGGCTTCAGAATCCTTGTCTTCTTCAGGAGTGGAAGAGTGAGGTTGTTGCTCTATGTAGTGGTGGTTTCCTTCTTTATCCCAATATTCATTATTTGGGTTGAAAGAAACTTCCCAGGGGTACTCGTAATTGGTACCAACTTGAGTTTCCTTGGAAGGGAGGTGAACCTCAATTTCCTTGGACTTGGTGAGGTGGGATGGAAACATCCAAAAATGTAAAAACTAGCAAGGACCTCGTCAACTCCAGCTAGTACTTTATCCAGTCAATAGCCACTGGACTAAAGTCTTTGATAATTGTAGGTAAGTTGGGTCGACAGGCACAAGACCACTCTTTCATTGATGGCCAACTGCATAGTAGCAATTCTAGTACTTAATGTGCCTCACATGGACACAAGCCTAAGCTCCTTTGAAATGAAAGTGTGCAGAGGCAGTTTTTAAACCAATTAAGAGCTCTCAAGCTCATCCCTTGACAACCCTCCTATAGACGGGTTGACCTTTACCAGTGTATAGCCAGGGTATATATAAAAGAGAAAGTAGTGCAAATGCACATAAAGATAAAGAATGGTATGTGGTAGATCCCTTTGCCCCTAGAGTCCAGGGTTGTCATGAATGATGGTGAGGTAATGAGATAGTAGTGGTGAGGAAAGTGAGTAGTCAAGTCCTAATATTGGCAACCTATACCACTTAAGGCTTTGGTCACCACTAGAGACTTGTTATAGAGATCAAGAGAATGATATAGGGGAATCAACCAGGACTTGACTAAAGTTTGGTTGTCATTTGGATTCAGATTATATACTACAGAGTACTTTAGGGCAAGTGTGAGAATACTTACTAAGTAGCTACATCATTGTGGAGTGAGAAAAAGATAAGAGTCTAGACTGACAGTAATTAAGGGAGCATGTAGATAAGGGGGTCTAGAACAGATGTGATGAAAGTGAAGGTAATGACCTAGACTTGGTCAGGCGACATGTCTCACAGTCACATGATAGTGGTCATGTAACTTTGATAAGATAAGATAAGATGTGAAATCATAACACCCATCATGTAACCTTAGCATGAATATCAACTTAGTCCCCCCTCCTCACTCTTGTCACAATCTCCTCCTCCTTCTGTCAGACCTCTACTCCTCTGAGATATGAGAACATGGACCTGTTCAAGGTGTCATATTCCAAAAACCCAGAACCCAACTCTGGTCCCTCCAGACCAACTCTGCTTACAACTCTGGTGCATTCTCTGTATTCTTCCTTTGACTCTGTACTCAGACTCTGACATTAGTAACCTCTTATGACTCCTTTCTTATGATAGAACTTTATTACTAATCTTGTACCACTTCCTCTACTTAGACACAACTCTGGTACCAGTGCTCGCTTAGGAGCACAGCTCCAAGGCTGTGCTCTGGTATACTTACTTCTGAACTCCTATAATACATATTTCCTTCTGACTCTGGACTTAGTCATCTCCTCCATACTTACTCATCTGACTATGGACTTTAGTCATCCACTTCTCTCCTCCATATATAAACTCTGTAGACTATGCCATGTACTGTATTTTCCTTAGTTCAAGTATTGACTTAACTCGACAATCTCATCCTCTGACTCCTCCAAGTCATTGAATGACTTCCTTCAACCCTCCTCTGACCTCTGACTCTCCATCCATAAATCTAGGACAACAGATCTGCTGTAAGGGCACACCATATATGGTGAAGCCAAGTCCCATCCATCCAGTCAACTCTGGTGCTCCAGAGTTCATCTGGATAAAGTTTAACACAAGGGCACAATACATAAGTCCTGCACCAACATCCTTACTGAGTATCTCCACTCTGACTCCTCTACTCTGGACTTTGGTCCAACTCTGAGACTAACATGTCTACACCCCATCAGTACCTCTGGACCTCTGATTGGACTTGAGTCTAGAGAGTCCAGATGTTAACAGTACGTATATTTGTACTGCCACTTGAGCAGGTCTCCACTCCTTTCATCTCTGACCTCACAACCTCACACCCTCATGGCTCTTTGTTATAACCTTAGCATGCTCTTGGGATCCTCATTGAACCCAACCATGCACCTCCCTCTGGCTTTACACCACACCTCTGACTTCTTACCATCCTCTCAATGTCCCCCCTTTATTCTATTTCTCCACAACTTCAAACTCTGAATCCATTCCACTCTTTTGGTGGTTGTTAAAGTCCAGTCTCTCTGGACTCAAGTCAAACTGGAGTTGTGAAGTTCTAGAGGTTAATGGAGGAGTTAGTGTAGAAGTTGAACCAGAGGTCCAAATGGAGGAGTTGGAGCAGAGGTACTCAGGAGAATGTCAGTGCAGGACTTATGTGTTGCACCTCTAAGCAGGTCTGTGTCCTCATATTTTGGAGGCACAGGAGTCCAACAGGGAGGAGGTGGGGTGATTGTGAAATGAGAGGAGAGTGACTTTTGTTGATATTCATACTGAGAAATAGTATAGGAGGTACATAGGAGTTATATAGGGATGGAGTAAGCAAAGGAGGTACAAAACAGGATGAAAATAGTATCTGACAAAGATGGAGGTCATATAAAAATAATCAAGGAGATAATAAGTGACCTAAGGGTCTGTCATATCCATGACATCCCATCCATCTCCACCCTCTGGCCCCATCTCCAACCAACTCCAGTCACCTCCACCACCCTCAGTCCACCTCTGCTTCCTCCATGCTTAGAGCTCCACTCCTCTGCTCCAGACCAAGGCTGTGCTTGCACAGCTACTCAGCTATACTTTGGACCTGGATACCTTTCGTACACATTCTGTTTGTGCTTCCCTTTGCTTCCTTTGTCCCTTTTCCATCTCTTATGAGATCCTTGATTCTGTTTCACTTGTTCCCTGACTTTGATGTCTCTGTTGACCTCTTAGTATATAACCTCTGTACCTCCATTGTGTATCCTTAGCATGAATATTGAATTAGTCACCTCTCCCCACTCTCGTTGCAATCTCCTCCTCCTCCTGTCAGATCTCCACTCCTCCAAAATACGAGGACATGGACCTGTTCAAGGGTGCAACACATAAGTCCTGTGCTGATATCCTTATCTTGTAACTCTGCTCTGACACCTCCACTCTGGACTTCGGTCCATCTCTGAGATGAGCTTCGTCTACCACCCCTCAGTACCTCCAGACCTCTGATCGGACTTGAGTCCGGAGAGACCAGACATTTAACAGGGTCACTGATTGTCAAGGATACTAATAAGGGATGGAGAAGGGATGAAAGAACAAAAGGAAAGACAAATGGAGATAAGGTCTGGGCAATTCTGAGCAAGGACAGCCACAGGTCCAATTGGAGGAGTGGAGCTCCAAGGAGCTCTGTGTGTGGTGGAGACAGAGGTGGACTGGAGGAGGATGGAGGAGACTGGAGATGGTCAGAGAAGGGGCTGGAGGAGGCAGAGATGGCTGGTTTGGCACAGATATGACAGTGGTTTCCATCTCTTTTCCTCTGTTGCCAACTTCTCCTCCCATGCTCTCTGGTGATCCCATCCCTGACTTTTGTGTCACCTCTTTTGGTTCCCTCTTTGTTGGTTTTAGGATACAGCCACTTATCCATAAGACTCCATTAAGTGACTGGAACACAAGCAGCACTTTGTCTGACCCCTGCAAGCAGAATGCCAAACCTTCCATGCCTCCTGAACCTCTGCTCTGGAGTGCACTGTTAAATCTGGACTCTCTGGACTCAAATCTGATTGAAGGTCTAGAGGTACTGATGGGGTAGTAGACATGTTAGTCTTGGAGTTGGATTAAAGTCCAGAGTGAAGGAGTTGGAGCAGAGTTACTTAGTAAGAACATTGGTGCAGGACTTATGTGTTGCACCCTTGAACAGGTCTGTGTCCTTGTATTTCGGAGGAGCAGAGGTCCAATAGGAGGAGGAGGAGATCACAATGAGAGTAAGGATGGGGGACTAAGTTGGGAGATCATGACAGGAGTTAGGGGAGTGGAACTAATTTGATATTTGTGCTAAGGTTACATGATGGAGGTATAGAGATTTTATACTAAGGAATCAATAGAGACATCAAAATGTCAGGGAACAAGTGAGATAAGATCAAGGGTCCATAAGGGATGAGAAGGGATGAAGAAAGTGAAGAGAAGTACAAACAGAAGTGTATGAAAGATATCCAGGTCCAAAGTATAGCTGAGTCCCTGTGCAAGCACAGCCTTGGTCTAAGCAGAGGAGCAGAGCTCTGAGCATGGAGGAAGTGGAGGTGGACTGAGGGCAGTGGAGGTGGCTGGAGATGGCTGGAGATAGGGCTGGAGGGGGCAGAGATGGATGGGATATCATGGATATGACAGTGTTTCCTCTTTAAGGCCAAGCCCTTGAGGCCTACAGTAAGTGGGAATTCAGTGCAGAGCCAATCCAGGGAAGTGGTCAAGCTTCTTTGGAGAGGATGCACTGACAGAGGGGATGATAGAGGTGCTTACTGGGCTGAGTCCAAGAATGATGCCACACAGAGTAAGATGGAGGTTTGCAGACCAACCAGATAACTATAGAGTCCTACCACTGATGATATGCTAGCTCCAAAAAGAGACTCCAAGTCTCAGCGCAAGAGGGGTCAAGGCATGTCTTTGGCACAACTCCTGATGAAGGATGGATGTGGATGGTGTGCAAGGTGGATTCAGAGAGCACAAATGGTGCACAGGTGGAGTGGAATGGACACTGGAGATGTGGAGTGTGTGGAGTGGCAGCAGAGGACATGCAGAGGTGGCTGGACACTGGAGAAGAAAGCAGAGAGAGGAAACAGAATTGGAGGAAAAGGAAAACGAAGAGACTGAACTAAAACTGAGATGGAGACAGAGAAATGAACAGAGGATAACAGAGAAAATAACAAACAGAGAAAATCAGAAGATAGAGAGCCCCAGAAGGGGTCAGAGGTGCCTGGAGGGGGCCAGGAAGTGGAGGATACTGGAAGGTGCTAGAAAAGATGAAGAATGGAGGTCCATGGAGAAGGATCAGAGTTGTACATGGAGTGTACCAGAGTTTTTGGAGTAAGGTAGCAGAGTAGAAAGAAAAAAGAACAGAGATGTAGGTATAGAAACAGAAACAGAAACAAAGATGAAGGAGAAATGAAAGAAGTCTGAGGGCCCTGGAAAGGGTTCAGAAGTGCTCAGAGTGAGCCAGAGAAATGGAGGTATATGCCAGGTACTGAATGGTCCTGGAAATGGTGAAGATGAAGATATATAAATGTACCCAAAAGGTTGAAAAACCAGAGTAAAGCCAGAGTTAATGGAGGGAAATGGAACGAGTCCAAAATGTAAGAGTGGAAGATAGAGTGTAGAAGTGAAAGAGGAGTAAACCAGAGAAAAACTGGAGTTACACCAGAGTTAAGCTAGAGAAAATAGAGGGAAACAGAGTGGCATAGGAATGTGCCAAAAGGAAACAGAAGGCAGAGAAAGTGAACAGAGTGAACAGAGGTAATGGAAGATAAGAAGCAGACAAAGAGAGACTGGAATAGATATAGAGGCAAAGATGAAATGGAGAAAAAGCAGAGTTAGACTGGAGTTAGACCAGAGTTGTACATGGGATACCAGAGGTGACTAAAGTAGATGGAGGTTGAGAGAATAAAACTGGATTACATGGAGGGTGAAAGAAAATGCCTGAGTTGGCAGAAGTCTTGAAGGGAAAACAGAAAGAGAACAGAGGGCCCTGAAAGGGGTTAGAAGCAACAGAATGGTCAAGTAGAATGGAGTATTCTGGAGTTAGACTGGAGGTATCAGAGGTGAATGCCAATGGGTGCACTAGATACTGGAGCATTCGAAAGCAGAACTAAGAAGGACTAAAAAACAATGAAATGATTAGTCCAATACTGAATAAAGCAAACTGAAGGAAATGTGATGGAGCAAGTGGAAATGCAGCATTGGAGGAACTGAATGAATATAACTCTGGAGGATTCCAGAGGGCAAATGGAGGTATACCACAAGGATACCAGATAGTGAAGATGGAGAAGAACACCTGTAGACCCTAGAAGATGGGTTGGAGGAGAATGCTGGCAGAAAGAAGTCTAGATGGGGTTGTATGTGGGAACTAAGGACCCCATACAAAGAGCCAGAGGAGGGATAGTGAAGTGAGGTTGAACAGAGGTGTGCCTTAAGGATACCAGAGTTGAGAGCAGAGTTGGAGCAGAAGCTCTGGAGGGAAGACTTGGATGGTACAGAGGAGTGCAATAGGTGTACCAGAGTTGAAGGATGGAGATGATGGGGTGAGGTGGTGGTGGGTGATGCCTCCCCTTTAAGGCCAAGCCCTTGAGGCCTGAGAGGAACCTGAGAACACTGACCACAGAGTAAATATAAAAAAGTAAAGTAATATGGAGGAGAGATATTAGAGGGGCAAAAGAGAAAAAGGGGATGCCAAAAGCAGAGATTATTGGAATTCATCAGAGTAAACCAGAGGTAATTCTAGAGTAAAGCAGAGTAACAGAGAGGAAAGAAACAGAAACAGAAGGAATAACAGGAGATAAAAGGCAAAAATGAACAGATGGGACAGAATAGTCCTAAAGAAGAAATGATGCCAGAGTTGGCAGAAGGCCAAGGATGATCTTGGTAAGTTCTAGGTGTGGGAAGAGGTGTCCAGAATGAAGCTGGTTAGAGGTCTGCAGGACAAGATCAAGAAGGTTGAAGACCTAAAAGTGAAAACAACAAAGACAACTGATGAACTATAAAGTGCCAGGGATGGCAGAGAGCTAAATGGCTAGTCATTGGTCAGTCCTTAATGTGGGGAGAAATCTGGATGAAGCTGGTTGGAGGTCTGCAGACAGTGACCACAGAGAGGCCTGAGGCCTTGGATGAATCCTGGAGGGTGCAACTCCCAGGATTAAATTTCTGGATGGAGTCCCAGAGTGTGGAAGTTTGGTATTCTATCTGTAAGAGTACATTAGATGAACTTGTGGCTTCTTAAACCCAATGATCAATGGTTCATTTACTGGGTGAGCATGTGGTGTCCTATACTAAACAAATGTCAGAGAACCCAAAGAGGTTTGGCATGAAGGCCACAGAGGTGGATTGCCTGAAGGAAGAGAAAAGGAAACAAATGGTCTGGGGTGGACTGGAGTTTGTTGGAGTTGTCAGGAGTTGACAAGGGTGGAGGTCCAAGGTGTCAACAGAGGAAATGGAGAAGAACAGAAGAGAAAACAGAGTGGCCCAGAATGGACCAGATGCTGCCAGAGTGGACAGCACTAGGAGGATCAGAAACAGAACATAACAAAGAAGACAGAATTGGAGTGAAAGCAGAGTGGTCTGGAGTGGACCTGGAGGGAAGTTCAGATGGTTCAGAGTGGACCCAGAGGGGAAATCATGAGGTCATAAGAAGTGGACAGAGAAAAAGAGAGGATGTGTCTGGGGGTGCTCCAGAATGGAGTGTGGACAATGGTGATGCAAGTCCCAGGTCCAGAGTACAAAACAGAAAAGAAACAAAGAGATGAAGAAGAAAAGGGTCTGGAGTTGCTGGAGCAAACTGGATTTAGAATGGAGTTACCTTTTAGACCTGATGTCTTAAGGTACAGAGGAACAAAGAGAAAGGATAAGGGTTGCATTATGAAGTGCTTCAGAAGAGAGTGCAGACAAGGGTGATGCAGTCCCAGGTCTGGAAAGCAGAACAGAGAAAAAGGAAGGAAACAGAGTGGTCTGGAACAGACCAGATGCTGCCAGAGTGGACAGCAACAGAAGAATGGACAAGAAAAGGAAAAGAAACAGGATAGATGTGTCATGAGATGCTCTTAAAGAGAGCACAGACAAGAGTGATGCAGGTCCCAAGTCTGGAAAACAGAACAGGAGGGAAAAGAAGACCAAGAAATAGAAACTCCAGAGTTGCTGGAGCAAACCAGAGTTGGAATGGAGTTATCTTTGGACTTGACATCTTCAGGTATGGAGGGAACAGAGTGTGAGGCAGAGTGACCAGAGTGGAGGCTATTAAGCATCACAGCACTGGAGGTGGGAAACAGAATGACCATTGGACTTGTGGTCCTCAGGTACAGAGGTCAGAGAAGAAAACAAAGGAGAAAATCAACATGCAGAACCAACCAGAATGAAAGGAAGCTTCAAGCAGAAAAAGCCCCAGAGTTGCTGAAGCAAACTGGAGTTGAAGCAGAGTTACCTTCAGATGTGTGGTCATCAGGTAACAAGGAAACAGAGAGCAAAATAAGGAATCAGGATGGAAACAGCAGAGTAGGACAAGGAAGAAGGGTTTCCTAATTCCAATGTCTGGACTGACCAGATAGGCCAGAGTCACCAGACAAAATGGAGAAGCTGGGTGCAAGGCTAGCATGACCAGAGTGGTGGCCACCACACAAACCATTGCAGTGCTTGAAAACAGAAAGTGAAAAGAAAGGGAAAGAACCAAAGGGGGTCCTTCACCCTGAATGTCCAAACAGACTGGACATAACAAGAGGTAGCAGACATGAAATGGAGTTGCTATTGGACTTGGGGTCTAAAAGCACAGAAGAAGCAAAAAAGAACAAGATAGAGAACAAAACAAGAAAAAAGAAGAAACAGAAGTAGAAAGAAATGGAGAGAGTAGAGAAGGACCTGAAGAAGGTCCAATACCATATTATCCAGACTTGCTGGAGTTGGAGCAGAAAAAGCAGAGTGACCTCTGGACTTGTGGTCTGAAAGGTTGGAGTAAGTGGCATTGATGGTGGAGGGAAGTTGGATGTTGTGGAGTTGACTTTTCTTACTGAGGGTGTCCTGCCTTCCCTCAGTGAAAGGCTGAAGGTGGCTGAGGAAGTGGACTAGGCCATCCATCTTGCATGCACATGTGAATGGAGTGGCATTGACAAGGAAGTGGGAGGGTGACAAGTCCAAGGGCTGTGGCAATTCCAGAGTGCACTTTGGAGTGGAGGTTCCAGAGGTGCAGGAGGTTTGGCATTCCACTTGCAGGGGTTGGACGAAATGCTGTTTGTGTTCCAGTCACTCAATGAAGTCTCATGGATAAGTGACAGTATTCTAAAACCAACAAAATGGGAACTCAAGGAGATGACATGAAAGTCAGGGGTGGTCTTGCCAAAGGGCATGGAAGGAGAAGTTGGCAATAGGGGAAGAGATGGAAGGAGATCTGCTGAGAGGGTAGAGTGGAGTTGGAGTTCAGAGTTGAAGACAGAGAGGTGGGAGAAGGGGGCCATTGAGAGAATGGCAAGATGTTGGAGAAGTGTCATAAGGACAGAAGATGGTGCACAGTTGGTTTCAATATGAGCCTAGGAGCATGCTGAGGTCATGACAGATGATCATGATGGCATGAGGTCAGAGGTGGAAAGAAATGGAGACCTGCTCAAGTGGCAGCATGAATATACTGTTAAGTCCAGACTCTCTGGACTCAAGTCCAATTGGAGGTCCAGAGGTACTGATGGGGTGGTAGACATGTTAGTCTCAGAGTTGGACCAAAGTCCAGAGTGGAGGAGTTGAAGCAGAGTTACTCAGTAAGGACATTGGCACAGGACTTACAGTATGTGTCACACCCTTGAACAGGTGAATGTTCTCATGTTTCAGAGGAGTGGAGGTCTGACAGGAGGAGAAGAAGATCATGAGGAGAGTAAGGAGGGGGGACTAAGTTGGGAGATCATGACAGGAGTTAGGGGAGTGGGACTAATTTGATATTTGTGCTAAAGTTACATGATGGAGATACAGAGGTTTTATACTAAGGGATCAATAGGGACATCCAAATGTCAGGGAACAAGTGAGATAAGATCAAGGGTTCATAAGGGATAGAGAAGGGATGAAGAAAGCAAAGAGAAGTACAAATGGAATTGTACAAAAGATATCCAGGTCTGAAGTATAGCTGAGTAGCTGTGCAAGCATAGCCTTGGTCCAAGTGGAGGAGCAGAGTTCTGAGCATGGAGGAAGTGGAGGTGGACTGAGGGCAGTAGAGATGGCTGGAGATGGCTGGAGATGAGCCCAGAGGGGGTGGAGATGGATGGGAAGTCATGGATATGACATGCACTCTGGAATCACCACAGCCCTCAGACTCTTCACCTTCCTACTTCATTCCACCTCTAGCCCCTCACTGAAGGAAGGCAGGACACTTCAGATAGGAAAAGTCAACCTCTGCAACATCCAACCTCCCTCCGCCTCAACACCACTTACTCTGCACCTCCAGACTACAAGTCCAAAGATACCCCCTTTCTCTCTGCTGCCAACTCTGGCAAGTCCAGATAATATAATATTGGACCCTCTTTAGGTCCTTTCTTTTTCTTTCTCTGTTTCCTTTTGTTGTTTTCCTTTTGTTTCCTCTTTGTTTCTTTCCTCTGACCCTTCCTATCTAAGGACCAAAAAGTCCAAAAGGTAACTCCATTTTCTTGTCTGCTAACTCTGGTTATGTCCAGTTAGTCTGGACATTAGGGTAAAAGTTCCCCTTTGGGTCTTTCCCTTTTCTTTTCCTTTTTCTGTGTTCCATTGTTTTGTTCTAATACTGGACAATAATGGACATCCCCTCTCCAAGGAGTGCCATTGCTAGTTGATAAACACGCTCTATTCTCCTAGCACTGTGATAGTTCATGCAGTGGCTGCCACTGTCATATCCATGACATCCCATCCATCTCCGCCTCCTCTGGCCCCATCTCTGACCAACTCTGGTCACCTCCACTGCCTTCAGTCCACCTCCACTTCCTCTATGCTCAGAGCTCCGCTCCTCTGCTCCAGACCATGGCTGGGCTTGCACAGGGACTTGACTATTCTCAGACCTGGATATCATTCCATATATTCCGTTTGTACACCTCTTCGCTTCCCTCATCCCTTCTTGGTCCCTTATGGACCCTTGATATTATCTCACTCATTTCCTGACATTCTTGATGTCCCTATTTACCCTCTAGTATAAAACCCTCTATACCTCTGTTGTGTATCCCTTAGCATGAATATCGACTTAATCTCCACTCTCCTAATTCTTGTTGCAATCCCCTCCTCCTCCTGTTGGAACTCCACTTCTTCAAAATACGAGGACATGGACCTGTTCAAAGGTGCAACACATAAGTCCTGCACTGACATCCTTTCCTATGCAACTCCACTCTGACACCTCCGCTCTGGACTTCGGTCCAACTCCAAGATGAACTTCATCAACCACCCCTTAACACCTCCAGACCTCCGATCGGACTTGAGTCCAGAGAGTCCAGGACAATTTAACAGCCACTCTGGTTACACTGGCCTTGCACTCTGCTTCTCTGTTCTTTGTTTGCTGACTCCAGCCTATTTTGTCAGTCCAGACATTGGGGTTAGGAAACCCCTTTGGTCCCTCCTTTTCCTCCTCTGTTTTTTTTCCTTGTCCTACTCTGTTGTTTCCATTCTGCTTTCTTTTTTGCTCTCTGTTTCCTCTTTACCTGACAATCACAAATATGAAGGTAACTTTGCCCTAACTCTGGTTTGCTCCAGCAACTCCAGAGCCTTTTCTTCTCTTCTTCTTCCTCTTTATTCTGTCTACTTCTGCTTCATCATTTTCTCTGTTTTGCCTCTGACCTCTGAACCTGAGGACCACAAGTCCACTGGTCATTTTTTCCTTCACCTCCAGCACTGCAATGCTTAATAGCTGCCACTCCAGTTGCTCTGCTTTGCACTCTGCTTTCTCTGAACCTGAAGACATCAAGTCCAAAGGTAACTCTGCTTCAACTCTGGGTTGCTCTAGCAACTCCACAGCCTCCATTTCTTTTTTTTCTTCTCCCTTCCATTTCTGTTTTCCAGACTTGGGATCTGTGTCACCCTCATCTGCACTCTATTTAAGAGCATCTCATGACACACCCCTCTGATTTCCTTCTGTTCTTTACTTTTCAATGCTGTCAACTTTGGCAGCATCTGGTCTGTTCCAGACCACTCCATTTTCTTCTGTTGTTTCCTCTGTTCTGCTTTCCAGATCTGGGACTGTGTCGCCCTTGTCTATGCTCTCTTTCTAGAGCACCTCCTAATGCAATCCTTCATCCTTTCTCTTAGTTTCCCTGGTACATTCAGACATTAGGTCTAAATGTAACTCCATTCTAAGTCCAGTTCACTCTGGCAACTCTGGACCCTTTCCTTCTTCTCCTCTTTGTTTTCTTCTATTCTAAACTCCAGACCTGGGACTTGCATCACCCTTGTCTGCACTCCATTCTGGAGCACCCCCAGCTGCATCCTCTCCTTATCTATGTCCACTTATGGCCTCATGCATTCCCTTCAGGATCCACTCCAGACCATTCCATTCCTTTTTATCCTTTCTTCTGTTGTGGTCCACTCCAGACCATCTGACCATCCCTCCAGGTCCACAACAGACCACTCTGGTTTCACTCTGCTCTGTCTTCTTTTGTCTGTTCTCCTCTTTGTTATCTTCTGTTTTTGACCTTTCTGTGCTGTCCACTCTGGCAGCATCTGGTCCATTCTGGGCCACTCCATTTTTTCTTCTCTTCTTCTTCTTTTTCTCTGTCAGTGATAACTCCTGACAACTCTAATGAACTCCAGTCCACTCTGGACCATTTATTTTCTACTTTCTTCCCTTTGGGCAGTCCACCTCTGTGGCCTTTGTGCCAAACCTCTTTGGGTTCTTTGATGTTTGTTTAGTATAGGACAATCCACACTCACCTAGTAAATGATCCATTGATTGTTGGGTTTAAACAGCCACAATTTCATCTAACATACTCCTACAAATAGAATGCCAAACCTCTGCACTCTGGAACTTTGTCTGGAAACTTAATCCTGGGAGTTGCACCTCCAGGATTTGCCCAAGGTCTCAGGCCTCTCTGTGGTCACTGTCTGTGGATCTCTGACTGGCTTCATCTGGATTTCTCCCCATGCTAAGGACTGACCAATGAATATGCCTTTTAGCTCTCTGCCATCCATGGCACTATTATAGTTTGTCATTGTCATCCCTGTGACTTTCACTTTTAGGTCTTCAACCTTTGCAGTCTTATCCTGTGGACCTCTGACTGGCTTTGTTCCAGACATCTCTCCCCACACTTAGGACCAACCAAGATTGTCCTTGGCCTCCCACCAACTCTGGCATTGATTTCTTCTTTCAGGACATCTATGCTTTTGTCCCATTTATTAATCTCCACCTTTTTGTCTCTTCACTCTGTTTCTGTCTTTCTTTCCACTCTGTTACATCTGACTTACTCTGATTTACTCCAGAGTTACCTCTGATTACCTCAGCTATAACTCCAATCAACTCCAATAATTTCCATTTTTTGCCACCTCTTTTTTCTTCTCACCCTTCTGATACTTCTCCTATATTTTGATTCTTTTTTCTGCCTATGTACTCTGTGGTTGACATTCTTGGGCTCCTCTTGGGCCTCAAGGGCTTGGCCTTAAAGGGGAGGCACCACCACCACTGCCTCACCCTTTCACCTCTGTCCAAACCCTCCAAAATCTCTGCCACTCTGGACCCCCTCACATCAACTCCATCTTCACCTCCAGTACCCTCAAGGTACATCTTTGCCCAATCCCACTTCATCAACCCTCCTTAGATGAGGTCCTCAGTCCTCTCATCTGGCCCTATCTGGGTTTTCTTTTAGTATTGTCCTCCAGACCTTTCTCTAGGGTCTATGGGCTGATCCCTCCATCTTCCAGACCATCCAGTACCCTTGTGGTACACCTCCATGTGTCCTCTGGCACCCTCTGGAGTTGTATTCATTCAGTTCTTCTGTTTCTGCATTTCTACATTTCCACTGCTTCTTCTTTGAGTTTTGGACTAATTGCTTCATTTTTTTTCAATCCTTTTGAGTGCTCCAGTACTAGTCATACTCCTCTGCATTCACCTCCAATACCTCTAGTCTAACTCCAGTGTACTCTGTTCTACATTATCATTCTATTACTTTTGACCTCTTTCAGGTCCTTCTATTCTTCGGTTTCTCTTCTGGACTTTTGCCAACTCAGGCATTTTCTGCATCATCCATGTAGTCCAGTTCTATTCTACTTCAATACCTCCAGTGCCCCTTGGTACAACTCTGGTTTAACTCCAGTTAACTCCACTTTTTCTCTATTTCATTTTTGTCTCTATATCTGTTCTGGTCTCCCTCCATCTGCTTCTTATTTTTCATTACCTCTGTTCACTCCTTCTGCTTTCTGTTTCCTTTGGTGCATTCCTGTGCCACTCTGTTTCCCTCTGTTTACTCCAGTGTAACTCTTGTGTAACTCTGGTTTTTCTCCAGTTTGCTCCTCTTTTGCTTCTATGCTCTGTCTTCCATTCTTCCATTCTGGACTCATTCCATTTCCCTCTGTCAACTCCAGCTGGTAAGTCCAGAGGGCAAGAGGTGGTATCTGAGGTACTCGGTAGAGTCGGTATGGAATTCACATTTATCTAGTTTAGCGTAGAGGCCATGTTTCCAGAGTCTGTTATATCTATGACACCCCATCCATCTCTGGCCCCTCTGGCCCCATCTCTGGCCATCTCTGGCCACCTCCACTGCCCTCAGTCCACCTCCGCTTCCTCCATGCTTGGAGCTCCACTCCTCTGCTCCAGACCAAGGCTGTGCTTGCACAGGGACTTGGCTAACTTCGAACCTGGATATCTTTTGTACACATTCCATTTGTACTTCCCTTCGCTTCCTTCATCCATTTTCCATCCCTTACAAGACCCTTGATACTGTTTCACTTCTTCCCTGACATTTGATATCCCTATTTGATCTCTTAGTATAAAACCTCTGTATCTCTGTCATGTATCCTTAGCACAAATATTGAATTGGTCACCTCTCCTCACTCTCATCATGATCTCCTCCTCCTCTGAAATACAAGAGCACAGACCTGTTCAAGGGTGTGACACATTTACTTTAGTTTGCCAACCTTTCAGGTACATTCTGTACCTTTGCTTCTGCTGTCTTCAGAACCCTATGGTCCTCCAGCCCACTCTGGGCATTTTCAACTCCCTTTGGGACTCTATGCTTACACCTCTGTTTTCTCTGGCTTGCTCTGAGCACTTCTGAACCCTTTCCAGGGCTCTCAAACTTCTTTCTTTTCTCTTTCATTTTCGTTTCCATTTCTGTCTCCGCATCTATGTTTCTGTCCTTCTATTCTACCCTAGTACTTTCCTCTGAAGACTCCAGTACACTCTGTGTACAACTCTGGTCCTTCTCCAGGGACCTTCATTCTCCATCCTTCCTAGTGCCATCTGGTGTCCTCTGCCCTATGGCCCTCTCCAGGCACCTCCAACCCCCTTCCAGGGCTCTCTGTCTTTTGTTTTCTTCATATCTGTTTTCCTCTATATGCTCTATCCTTAGTTTCAGTTCAGTTTTCAGTCTCTCTACCTTCATTTCTATTTCCTCTAATTCTGTTTTCTCTCTGCTTTCTGTTAAGTCTGGACTCTCTGGACTCAAGTCTGATTGGAGGTTTGGAGGTACTGAGGTGGTAGTAGACTGGTTAGTCTCAGAGTTGGACCAAAATCTGGAGTGGAGAAGTTGGAGCAGGAGTTACTTAGGAGGACGTTGGCACATGACTTATGTGTCACACCCTTGGACAGGTCCATTGTAAAGATCTAAATGTGCCTGAGGGTGAGGCAAGAGAAAGAAAGTGGGGTGATCTGTTCATCCCAGGGAGTCTCAAGGCAATGCCAAATGGCTGGAAATAGGTAATGAAATGGATGAGAAAGAGCATACCACCAGTGTGGACAACTCCTATGGGGCCTTCTCCAGAAGGGACCAGGTTCCAGACTTCCAGATGTGTTCCCAGGCTTCTATGCACAATGCAGACAGCGAGGGGTGATTAGGACTGGGTGTTCAGGCTTATACCAGGTGTACTAACAAAGAGGAGAGAGAAAAACTGTATTAAGTAACTAATAACATGCCTATGTAGTGCTCAACTAATATAAAACAATGTCAAATAAGTAAAAATAGGAAAACCAGCCCAAAACAATGTAAACTGATAACAAACAAACAAACCCAAACACCAGAATACCAGAAAACATCATTTGGAAGTGATCCTGGCCAGTTTCTGTGCAACTGTCATATCCTGAAATTCAGAACCAAACTCTGGTTGCTCTGGCATCCTCTGGTGCATCTCCACTCACAACTCCGGTGACATTTCTATGTTCCTCTGTAGCTAGTTTTCTCAGACTCTGTTATTAGTACACCTTCATGACTCCTTTCTTACAATAGAACTTTATTACTAATCTTGTACCACTTCCTCCACTTAGACACAACTCCAGTACCAGTGCTTGCTTAGGAGCACAGCTCTGAGGCTGCACTCCGGTATACTTATGTACTTCCAAACTCCTACAGTATATATTTTCTTTCAACTCTGAACTTAGTCATCTTCTCCATACTTACTCATCCAACTACAGACTTAGTCATCCGCTCTGCTCCTCTGTATATAAACTCTGTAGAACTACACCATGTATTTCCTTAGTTCAAATATTGACTTAACTTGATGTTCTCCTCCTCTGACCTCTCCAAGGCATTGAGCAACTTCCTCTGACCCACCTCTGACCTCTGACCCTCCAACCATAAATCCAGGACAATGGATCCACTGTAAGAGCACACCACATACAGTGAAGCCAAGTCCCACTTGCCCAGTCAACTCCAGCACTCCAGAGTTCATCAGAGTTTGTCCAGACAAAGTTTAACAGCAACCTGGTCATGTAGGGGATCAATTCCAGCTGGAAACATACCAGGAAATCATCCAGTCTACTGGGATAATGTTGGGATGACCAGGATAACACCAGATGTGTTGCAATGTCATTGAATGCCCTATAAAACTGGAATACAAATGTAGGGAACCACAGTTCTCTACACCATGTCCTTGTATTTCAGAGGATTGGAGTTTCAACAGGAGGAGGAGATGGAAATCATGACAAGAGTTAGGAGAGCAGGACTAATTCAGGAGATCACAATAGGAGTTAGGAGAGGAGGACTAATTTGAGAGACCATGACAAGAGTCAAGAGAGTGGGGACTAATTCAATATTTGTGCTAAAGCTGCATGACAGAGCATACAGGGATTATATACTAAGAGTCTGGAAGGTAGGTATGCTGGAGCACAGCATAGGAGCTGTGTTCCAAGGCAAGCATTACAAATGTACAATGGAGGATGAGTAATACTGCTAAAGAGTTCCAGGTTTGGGTATAGCTGAGTACTGGTCTGAGCATAGCATTGGTCCAAGCAGAGGAACAGAGCTCTGAGCATGGAGAAATGGAGATGGACTGAGGGGGTTGGAGTTGGCCAGAGTTGACAGAAGTTGACAGGAGTTGGAGCCAAAGGGGTTGGAGATGGATGGAATGGCATGGGATATGACACTTTCATCCTCCAATATCCAACCACCTCCACATGTCCTCTACTGCCACTTCACACACTCCACCATCTCCAGCATCTGTTCCACTCCACTCATGCACCCTCCATGCTCTCCAAATCCACCTCATGCACCATCTGCATTCATCCTCCATCAGGAGTTGTGCCAAAGGTACACCTTGGCCTCTCTTGCACTGAGGCTTGGAGCCTCTTTTCAGAGGTAGTATACCATCAGTGGTAGGACTCTGAGTTATCCAGTTGGTCCAGAAACCTCCATCTTACTCCACATAGCATCATTCTCAGACTTGGCCCAGTAGCACCTCCATTATCCCCTTTGTCGGTGTATTCTCTCCAAAGAAGCTTGATCACTTTCCTAGATTGGCTCTGCACTAAACCCCTTGCTTACTGTAGGCCTCAAAGGCTTGGCCTTAAAGGGGAGGCACTGTTATATCCATGATATCCCATCTATCTCCACCCCTTCTGGCCTCATCTCCAGCCATCTCCAGCCACCTCCACTGCCCTTAGTCCTCCTCTGTCTCCTCCATGCTTAGAGTTCCACTCCTCCACTCAGACCAAGGCTGTGCTTGCACAGGGACTCAGCTATGCTTCAGACCTGGATATCTCTTGTGCATTCTCATTTGTACTTCTCTTCACTTCCTTCATCCCTTCTCTGTCCCTTACAGACCCTTGATCTTGTCTTATTCATTCCCTGACATCTTGATGTCCCTGTTGACCTTTTGGTATAAAACCTCTGTACTCCCATTGTGTAACCTTAGCATGAATATCAACTTAGTCCCCCCTCCTCACTCTTGTTGCAATCTCCTCCTCCTTCTGTTGGACCTCTGCTCCTCCAAAATACAAGGACATGGACCTGTTCAAGGGCATGGCATATAAGTCCTGTGCCAACGTCCTTACTGAGTATCTCTGCTCTAACTCCTCCACTCTGAACTTTGGTCCAACTCTGAGACTAACATGTCTACACCCCATTAGTACCTCTGGACCTCCAATCAGACTTGGGTCTGGAGAGTCTGGACTTAACAGACATGGACCTGTTCAAGGGTGTTGTTATATCCATGACATCCCATTCATCTCTGCCCCCTCTGGCCTCATCTCTGACCAACTCTGGTCACCTCCATTATCCTCAGTCCACCTCTGCTTCCTTCATGCTTGGAGCTCTGCTCCTCTGCTTGGACCAAGGCTGTGCTTGCACAGGGACTCAGCTATACTTTGGACCTGGATATCTCTCATACATTCTCATTTGTACTTCTCTTCACTTCCTTCATCCCTTCTCTGTCCCTTATGGACCCTTGATCTTATCTCACTTGTTCCCTGACATTTTAATGTCCCTATTGATCCCTTAGTATAAAACCTCTGTACCTCCATTGTGTAACCTTAGCATGAATATCAACTTAGTCCACCCTCCTCACTCTTGTTGCAATCCCCTCCTTCTCCTGTTGGAACTCTGCTCCTCTGAAATATGAGGATATGGACACTTAGTCCCCCTTCCTCACTCTTGTTGCAATCCCCTCCTCCTCCTGTTGGACCTCCACTCCTCTGAAATACAAGGACACAGACCTGTTCAAGGGAAGTACAAACGAGAATGTATGAAATGATATCCAGGTCCAAAGATAGCTGAGTCCCTATGCAAGCATAGCCTTGATCTGAGCGGAGGAGTGGAGCTCTGAGCATGGAGGAAGCAGAGGGGGACTGAGGGTGATGGAGGTGACTGGAGTTGGTCGGAGATGGGGCCAGAGGGGGTGGAGATGGATGGGATGTCATGGATATGACACACTGTAACTCTAGTTTCCTCCAGCAACTCTGGAGCCTTCTCTTCTTAAAGCTTCTTCTTTACTCTGCTTGCTTCTACATCTTCTATTTCCCCATTTTTTCCTCTGACCTCTGTACCTGAGGATCACAAGTCCAATGGTCATTTTGTCCCTCACCTCCAGTGCTGTGACACTTAATAGCTGCCACTCTGGTTGCTCTGGCCTCACATTCTGCTCCCTCTGTACCTAAAGATATCAAGTCTAAAGGTAACTCTGCTTCAACTCCAGTTTGCTCTAGCAACTCCAGAGTCTCCTTTTCTTTTTCTTCCCCTTTCTATTCTGTTTTCCAGACTTGGGACCTGTGTCACCCTTGTCTGCCCTCTGCTTAAGAGCACCTCACAACACACCCCTTTGATTTCTTCCTCTGTTGCTTGCCTTTCAGTGCTGTCAACTCCAGCAGCATCTGGTCTGTTCTAGACCACTCCATTTCCTTCTGTTTTCTCTGTTCTACTTTCCAGACCTGGAACTGTGTCACCCTTGTCTGTGCTCTCTTTCTAGAGCACCTCCTGATGCAATCCTTCATCCTTTCTCCTTGCCTTCTTTGTACCTCAAGACATCAGGTCTGAAGGTAACTCTGTTCCAAGTCCAGTTTGTGCTGGCAACTCCAGACCCTTGTCTTCTTCTCCTATTTGTTTTTCTCTCCTGTTCTGTTCTCTGGACCTGCTGGGACTTGAATTGCCCTTGTCCATGCTCCATTCTAGAGCACCCCCAGACATATCCTCTCTTTTTCTCTGTCCATTTCTTATGACCTCATGACTTCCCCTCTGGGTCCACTCCAGACCATCTGATCCTCCCTTTGGATCCACTTCAGACCACTCCACTTCCACTCTGTTCTGCTTCATTGTTCTACTTCCCTTCTGTGTTTACCTTCTGTTTCTGACCCTTTTCTGTGCTGCCCACTCTGATGGCATCTGGTCTGTTCCAGACCATTCTATTTCCCTCTCTGTCTCCCTTCTCTTTTCTTCTGTTTACCCTTTCATTCTCTGCCAGTGTCAACTTCTGACAGCTCTGATGAACTCTGGTTCACTCCGGACCATTTGCTTCCCTTTCTCTTCCTTTAGGCAATCCACCTCTGTGGCCTTTGTGCCAAACCTCTTTGGGTTCTTTGACATTTGTTTAGTATAGGACATTGTGCACTTGTCCAGTAAATGATCCATTGATTGTTGGGTTTAAGAAGCTGCAACTTTATCTAACATACTCCTACAGATAGAATGCCAAACCTTTCCACTCCAGAACTCCATCCAGAAACTTAATCCTGGAAGTTGCACCTCCAGGATTCATCCAAGGCCTCAGGCCTCTCTGCAGTCATTGTCTGTGGGCCTCTGACCAGCTTCATCAAGATTTCTTTCCACATTAAGGACCGACCAGTGACTAGCCATTTAGCTCTCTGCCATCCCTGGCATTTTAAGTTTGTCATTGTTGTCTTCATTGTTTTCACTTTTAGGTCTTCAACCTTCACAGTCTTGTCCTGTAGACCTCCATCCAGCTTTGTTCCAGATGTCT
>JBBPKI010000455.1:0-23832 GCA_038089155.1 Nevesoporus exiguus
TTAAGGCAAAAGGAGGCTATACCAAGTACTGATATATCAGAAATACCTATTCTTTGACAAAAGTGACAAAACTGCTGCAATGGTATTGTCATTTTGAAATGTCCATATCTCAGCAACCCCTGAACCACATTATGTAATATCTTGATCAGCAGATAGCCAGAGGTGTCTCCTACCTTTAGCCTAACCAAAGCTAAGCAATACTCCTACACTTGCACTTACTACACTTCCAGTACTGCAAAATAGTCAAACATTGCAGCAGTTTTGGGAGTCACTGTATGTTTTCAACTCCAGACAAACTCTGTTGATCCTCTGATTTGTTCTCACTTGATATCCTAGATCTTGACTTTGGACCATTTCCAATATATTCAACCTTGACATCTCTCTGTATGTTCCCCTATAACATCTCTGTTTCTGTTTTATTTTGATATTTCTATTTGTATGCCATTTCAATATCTCTATCCATATTTTATTTTGACATCTCAACTACTGTTTCACTTCCCTAGTTAGCTCCATGCCTGCACATATTATAGGCCCTAGCCAGTGTTCAACACATATGTATCATCAATAATCTATCACCTTAGTACTGTTTCTATGGGGCCCACTATCAATAAAGATGGCAAGGTTCTATTAAACTAAGAAAAGGCAGTGATGCCCACTATATATATGTCAGCTAGTGTAGAGTAAAATGAAATAGAAGCTCACCTCAGCCAAAGTCCAGGAGGATGGAAGACAACTGAGGGAGATGAAAATAGAAGTCCATCATATATAAATACCTATGGGTGGAGATGTGTTTGCATACCTTCCTAGGCACTCCAAGACTATCTAAGCAATCTCCAAATCACTTCCAATGAACTCCAGAATGTCCCTAGGAGCTCTATGGGAACTCCAATATGGAACATAGTTAGTGAGGAAGTGGCATATAGCCAGCAGGTCCATGTTCTTTTATTTTGAAGGAATTGGAGTCCAACAGGAAGAGGATGGAGTAATTACAAAATGAGAGGAGTGACTCTTGTTGATATTCATACTGAGGAGTACATATAGCAGCTACAGGAGTTAACATTGAATGTTAAATTGTCCCAGACTCTCTGGACTCAAGTCCAATTGGAGGTCCAGAGGTGCTGAGGGGTGGTGGACAATGTTCGTCTCAGAGTTGGACTGAAGTCCGGAGTGGAGGTGTTGGAGTGGAGTTGCATAGGAAAGGACATCAGCACAGGACTTATGTGTCGTGCCCTTGAACAGGTCCATGTCCTCATATTTCTGAGGAGCGGAGGTCCAACAGGAGGAGGGGGAGATCGCGATGAGAATCAGGAGGGGTGACTTAGTTGATATTCATGCTAAGGGATACATGACAGAGGTACAGAGGGTTTTATACTAGAGGGTAAATAGGGACATCAAGGATGTCAGGGAACAAGTGAAACAGAATCAAGGGTCCATAAGGGACGGAGAAGGAACGAAGGAAGCAAAGGGAAGTACAAACAGGAATGTACGAAATGTATCCAGGTCTGAAGATAGCTGAGTCCCTGTGCAAGCACAGCCTTGGTCTGGAGCAGAGGAGTGGAGCTCCGAGCATGGAGAAAGCGGAGGTGGACTAAGGGTGACAGAGGTGACTGGAGACGGTCAGAGATGGGGCCAGAGGAGGCAGAGATGGATGGGATGTCATGGATATGACACTGAAGGAGTAAGGGACAAAGGTACATAAGGGGATATACATAAAATAGTTTTCATCACAAGGAGGGACATCAAAATGTCAAGGAGTAAGTGATAAAACATCAAGGATCTAATAAGGGACAGAGAAGGGACAAAGGAACAAGGGAAGCACAAATGGAGATAAGGTCTGGGATGTTTTGAGTGAGCACAGCCACAGGTCTAATCAGAGGAGTGGAGCTCTGAGCATGGTGGTGATGGAGGCAGACTAAAAGGAGATAGAGGTGACTAGAGATGGTCAGAGAAGGGGTTGGAGGAGGTGGAGATGGCTGGTTGGCACAGATATGACAGTGCCTTCCCTTTAAGGCCAAGCCATCAAGGCCATTCAGTAAGTGGGGGTTTGATGTGAAGCCAATCTAAGGTGGCAGTTGAGCCACTGTGGAGAGAATGTGCCAACAGAGAATAAATAGAAGTGCTTACTGTGGCAAAGTCTAAAGAGATTGCCACACAGAGTAGGATGGAGGTGATCAGGACCAAGCCAAGAGTACTACCACTGGTGATAAAAACACTCTAAAAGGATCTGAGTTCTAGCACAAGGGGGTCAAGGGGTGCCTTTGAGCATGCACCAACACAAAAATGAAGTGGATGATGTGCAGGACAGAGTATGAATGCAGAGAGTATGGAGGGAGCACAAATGGAGGTGCTATAGGTGGCAGAGTGTGAAAAGGTGGCAGTGGAGGGGCTGCTGAAATGCCAGAAGAACAAAAGGAAATAGAAAGTGAATGAGGTAGAAAAGGAGGCAAAGAAGAAATAAAGAGCTCCACTGATGGGGTTGGAGGTGACTAGAGAAAAGACAAGGAAAAAGGTCAGAAGACAGAAATGGTCTGGAGAAGGGACAGAGGACTCTGGAGTAGAGCCAGAGACAAGGAAGAAGCAGAAAACAGAGATAAAGGATACCAAAGAGGAGAGAACAAAAATGAAATATACAATGGAGACAGTGGAGACACAATCAACCTATGGATAGCCTTGAATGGAGTTAGAGGTAACTACATAATATAGTTTGAGATGTTCTAGAGTGAAAGCAAAGGAAATAACAGAACAGAAGTGAAAGGAAAACAGAGGGAATACAAAGGGACTCCAGAGGGACTAGGAGTAAGCAGAGGTGTACAACAACATACTGGGGTGTTTGAAAGGCCAGAAGGCCAGAAGGAGAGGAATGGAAAAGTAAGTAGTCCAATGCCAAAAGAAGGTGACAGGAGAAGAGGGTAAGGATATACAGAGCACAGACAGAGAAGGAGAGACAGAGAGTGGAGAATGTCCAAAGGGGGAAGAGAGAGCTACAGTGACCTCAAAAACCCTTTCCATGTTGGCCTGGATGGTGGTGTGTGAAGTACACAACCAAACAGCATGGGAATTACAATTAGCTTTGTTGGAGTTATAAATAGTACTTGGTTCACACAACATGGAGATATGATTGATTCAAAACACTAATGTCATGGAAAGGATTTTTGCACTTTTGGATTGATGACTAGAATCTCACTCAAATCATAGAATAGCTGTTATTGTTTGTTGATATACAACCAAACAGACATATATAATTACCACATCTGAGTTTAAAAAAGTTCCCACACTTTCTGATTCTCTATTTCTATCATGGTCAGATCTCTTTCTTTTACTCAACAAAGCACCATCCTCTTCTTGCTTGATGCTAGCCATTGTTATGAAGCCATTGCCAAGCAAACTGGTGTTAGCCCTTCTACCATATCCAAACTTTGCTCCAAAGAGCATTCTGCTCTTCCAAAGGCTGTAGGAGGTCACCCTCCCAAGCTTTCCCCTAACAATATTCAATATGCTCAACATCTGATTACCTCTGGAAAGGCTGAAAATGCTGTCCAAGTAACCAAATCTCTTACCAATATCATCAACCAACCTGTTTCTGCCAGTACAGTTTGCCTTCATTTGAAGAAAGCTGGTATAAAAGCTATGGTCAAGTCCAAATGTCCTCTTCTCTCTGCTAGGCATCACAAGGCTCACTTGGATTTTGCTTACACCCTTAAAGATTGGACTGTAGAGGACTGGAAGAAGATAATATGGTCTGATGAGACCGAAATAAATCACCTAAGATCAGATGGGCACAAATGGCCTTGGAAAAAGGCAGGTGAGGGACTTAGTGATAGGCTGGTGGATGGAACCCTCAAGTTTGGGGGAGGTTCTCTGATGATGTGGGGCTGTATGACTTTGGATGGGGTTGGATTTGCCACTAAGATTAATGGAAGGATGGATGGGGATCTCTACATTCAGATTTTGAAGGATGAACTCCAGCAAACCCTGGAGTATTATGGTCTCTTTCCTCCTGACACCATCTTTCAACAAGACAATGGCCTTAAGCATACCTGCAAAAAGGTCAAGGAGTGGCTAGAGGAGCAAGAATTCAAGACCATGGTTTGGCCTACACAGTTCCCTGACCTGAATCCAATTGAACATCTCTGGGGTTGGCTCAAAGAAGGCTTGCAGAGCATGAAAACCTTCCTAATGGAATTCATGAATTGTAGGAAAGAGTTCAAGTGGAGGGGGACAGAATACCAGTTGAGGAATATAGGAAACTGACTGAGAGCATGCCTAGAAGGGTTCAGGCAGTGCTTAAAGCAAAATGAGGCTATATCAAGTACTAAAGTGTTGAAATATCCTATTTGATTCAAAGTGCAAAAACCCTTTCCATGATGTTACTGTTTTAAATCAATCATATCTCCATAGCATGTGAACCAAATCACATGACTCAAAGGGCAATTTCATAGCCAAGGGTATGTACCATTTATAATTCCACTAAAGTTAATTGTAATTCCAATGCTGTTTGGTGATGCTTTGCACACCACCATCCAGGCCAACATGGAAAGTGATTTTGAGGTCACTATAAGTGCAGGGAGAAGGTCAAGAAAATGACTGAGTCTGAAGGAGAATACAACCAAAAATGGACAGAGGGCTCTGGAGTTGGCATCAGAGTTGATAGGTGGGGGCAGAGATATACCACAAGGAAACTGGAAGTAAGTAGAGAAGAAATATAAACAGGGGAAGAAGAGATAATAGAAGGGTGACAGAGAAATGTAGTCCTGTACTGAGAGTTGGAACAGGAGGCAATGAGAAGTGGAGGGAATGCCTAGAAGTAGGTATAGAAAACCCCAAAGAGGAATCAGAGGTGTACATTAAGGATACCAGAGTATATAGAGAAAGAGAAAGGTGATGGAGGGGTAGCAGGAGTATACCCAAATGGTAATGAGAACAAAGACAAATCAGAGGGCATAGACCAGATACAGAGAGAGAAAAAGGAGGGAAATATGATGGAAAATAGTTCAATCCTCAAGAAGGAAGAATGGATAAAGGATCTGAGTGAAGGTAGACAAGTCCAGAGTTGATCCAAATGAAGTGGAGGAACTCTGAAGGTAATGGTAATGGAAGTGGAAATAAAGACAAGGAGAGAAAAAGCAAAAGAGGAGAAGGTGTACATCACTCCATTAATTGTATACAAAGGTTGCAAAGCATCCAGGTCTGAAGAGAGTAGAAAGAGTGATATACCCCTGGACATGGTCTGGAGTTTTTGAAGTAAAAGCAAAGGCAATTAATGGTGATTGGAGGGAAAGACAGAAACTGGGAGAACACCACAAGGGTGCCAGAGAGTTTATAGGACTGAGAGATGCCAAAGAGGAAAAGAATAGAGAAGAAGGAAATATTTGTCCAGCTGAGAAGGGGAAGTAGATGAGTGCATGGAAAAATAGATGAAGAAGAAAATGTGGAGAACTCCCAAGGCAGTCCAGAGATACTGGAGATACAAGCAGAAGGGTATATTATGCATCAGAGGGTTGAAAGACACAAGGAAAAAAGGTAGAAGAGAGAAATGGAAGAAGGAAAGGATTGTATACAGAGGTTATGAACTGGCCTATTTCAAGAAGGAAGAGGACTGAAAATGGTGGGGACCTCTGGAGGTACAACTGGAGGCAGCAGAGAGTAAGATAGAGGAAGGAAGGGCCTGAGAGCAGATGATACCAGAGGAGAAATGGCAGAGGTATACTATGAGGATACCAGTGGAGGGGACAAAGCAAGGTGAAGGTAGATGGCTGGCATCCACATGATAGTGCCTCCCTTTTTTTGCCAAGCCTTCAAGGTTATAGCTGTTATGAAAATCCCCTTTTCTTCACCTTCACCTTACCTTTACCGCTTCTTTGCCAACCTCTTAGCTAAGTGCTTATCTTCAAACTCCGCTCTAACCCTCTTTTGGACTGTGCCTTACCCCTATGGTACCTTTCCCACATTCATCTCCACCTGGTTACCATCTGCTCCTTATAGTCTCTCTATCTCCATTTCATAGCCTTCCATCATTGATGCCATCTTTGTGCCTACATACACATAGCTTCCATCAACCTCCCCTAAGGTGGTCTGTGCACATACCCAGTAGTATATAAGTAGGGACCACTCCTGTAGAGTACCCTAAGCTTAGTCTGCCCAATCAGTAGTGCCATTCTAGGCCCATTCCTAGTGAGAGTGCCAGTCTCTCCTAGTGTTCCTACTGCCTTGCACCTCTTGTCATCTGTCTCTGTCTCTGGTCTAGTCCTAGTTCAGTGCTGCCCTCGGTGTCCATAACAATAGCAAGTGTGGAGTAGGGTTGGAAATGGGAAAAAGAATCCCAGGGGCCTGGAGTTGAGAGAGGAGTACTGGAAGGATATCAGAGGGTTTGGAGGGAAAGAGCAAATGAAGGAGAGAAAAGAAGTGGAGAAGTCATGTTAGGTAGTAAATAGTCTTTTATTCTTCTAATGAGTGTTCTTCAATGAAGAGTGAAAATAACATGAAGTGAAACAGAGTAGAATGCAAAAACATCAGAGTTTATTACAGAGGTGGCAGAGTTGTATATAGCAGAAGAGAAAGCAATAATGGAGTTTAGAGTGAGAACATAGAATGGAGTAAAACAAAAACATGAAGAGTAATGGTCCAAAAAATGACAAAGAGGTTTGGAACAATCTAGGTCAGTCCTATAGTGTTGGAAAAGGTCTGGAGAGGTTTGGTGGAGGTCTGCAGGGCAGGGGGTGAAAGTCCAAAAGCTTGGGCACATATATGGAGGGAATTGAAAAGGTGATGTGCCAATAAGGTGAAAATCTAAAGAAGAAAATCATAGGTCAGTTCTTAAAGTGGGGAGAATATCTGAACAAAGCTGATTGGAGGTCTGCAAGACTAAATCTAGAGAGATCTGAGTCCTTCAGTGAATCTGAGGTGCAACTTCTGGGATTATATTTCAGCTGGGGTCCTGGTGTGCAGAGATTTGGTATTCCATCTGTAAGAGTATGTTAGACTAAGTGTGACTTTTTATACCCAGTGATCAATGGAATATTCCAAGGTGAGCACACAAGTCAATAGTAAAAAAACATTAGTGAACTCAAAGAGGTTGGCATGAAAGCCACAGAGGTAGGTTGCTTAAAGAGAGACAAGTTTAATGGCTGGTCTGGAGTGGACTGGAGGTCATCAGAGTTGACAAGAAATTGTCAATGATGGAGGCAGAACAGAAGAACAGAAGGATAAATGAAGAACAGGATATGAGGGCAGAGTGATCTAGAATGGACTGGAATCATTAGAGTGCAAGGGAATAGTCCAAAATGAAGAGACATTGGAATATATTAAAGGACAAATAGAGGAAAGAGGTCCAGTAGCCTGGAATTAACTGGATATAGCCAGGGTTGAAGGAATCAGAGGAAATGGTCCAGAGTGGGCTCAGAGGAAGAATGGTAAGAGTTGTAAACAAGACACATAACCAGGAAAAGGAAAGGATGTGTTATAAGGTGCTCTTAAATAGAATGTGGACAAGGGTGACACAAGATGGAGGTCTGAAATACAGAACAGAAGGCAAAAGAGAAGAAAATGGTCCAGTCTTGTCAGAGTGAAACTATAGTTATCTCTCGACTTATAGTTCATAGGTACAGAAGAAATGGAGGGGAGCAAGAGTGAAGAGATGAAGAAGAGAATGGATACATCAAGAGTGCTCTCAAACAGAGCCCAGACAAGGGCAACATGATCCCAGGTCCAGAATACAATACAGAGGAAACAAAGAAGAGGAGAAGTAGCAGGTGGACCAGACTGACCAGAGTTGGCCAGAGTCTACTGAGAGGTACCTTCAGACATAAGGTCCTTGGGTATAGAAAGGCAAGAGGAGGAAAAAGAGGTACCATGAAAAGATCTAAAGTAGTTCTATTACCAAGGTGTCTAGATAGCCAGAAGGAAGTATAAAGAAAATGAAGGAAGGAAGGAAAAGGAAGGACCAAGGTGGTCCATCACCATAATGTCCAGTGGTGCTGGAGTTGGTGTTGGAGGAATGGAGTACCTCCAGACTTGTGGTCCTTGGGTGCAGAAAGGTCAGAGGCAGATGGTAAGGTCAGGGGTGTAGTCAGATATTGAAAGACAAGTTTCCTGTCAAGATGTCCTGCCTTCCCCAAGTGAGTGATTGGAGGTCAACTGTGGACTGGACTAAGGTAAGTCTGGGAACCATGGTGAATCTAGAGTGCTGTCCAGAGGTAGTGGGGTGGAGCACAAAAGCAGAGACCCTGGAGGCTCAGAGAATAGCAGAGGGCTTGGCATTCCTGTCTTGTATTAGTCACAAACAAAGTGCTGCTCATTGCCAATCACTCAACAGAGTATCATGGTGAGCTAGGTGTGTTCTAAAATCAACAAGCTTAGAAATCCAAGGAGATGACAAAAATGTCAGAGGTAATTTGCCAGAATGGCAGGAGAAAGGAAGAGCCTACAACAGAGAAATGGAAAAAGAGGAGACTCATCAAAAGGCAGAGTCAACCAGAGGTATGAAGGGAATAGGAGGTGACTGAAAACTATCCAAGGACAGTGGGAGTTGAAGAGGGAATGAAGAAGGGTGTCATATCCATGCCAACCAGCCATCTCTGCCTGTTACATTCATTTCTCTCATACATGGTCTCTTGCTTATCCTTATCTACATTCCATTTTGTTATCCACACCTTCACAGACAATACATCAGATTCTTAGTATCATTTGACTCTGCCTATACCATGCCCCTTCACCTTCTCCAATAGATACACTGCTATCCTTGTTCTTTTTTGGACTATCTCTCCTAAGCCAGTTCTCTCACACTGGCTTGTGATCCAATTACTATACAAATAGTATTTCTGTCACATTCACATTCTCCCTCTTTCCATGCCTTCCCTTAGTTGGTCTGTGCTCTTGCTCTCTACCTATTTCAGTAGCATCCTAGTGAATCCTGTACCCTAAGCTGGTGCTATGTAATCTACACATTCTCTTGAGCCCCATTTGTCACTGTCCAGGTCTTTTTTGCCCAAACATCTCCTTCTGCACTATCTTCTTGTCTTTGTAAGACATTGTGCCTCTTTGTGAGTGCCTCCTTACAAAAGATAAGTTGTACTAGCAGTTCTTGAGAATGTGCTATGTAACAAAAGCACTAGCTTGCCCTCTGCACCTCCTGTCACTGGAGTACAGCACTCTCCCCCATATCAACACATCATCTAGAAGAGTCTCCTGGTCACCAAAATTATCCTCCTAAAACACCTTACTATTACAATGCCCTTCTCAGACTCTCCCTTCAAAGAGCTACTGCTGGAGGAGAGTCCTCTGAATCTGAACCAATCAAGGTAAAAGAACTGGGATCTACCCTTGGACCAGGGAGCCCCTCTGACCTATGGGCTACTTCTATCCCTCCACCTGTATGTCATTCTAAGCACAACACCTCTGCTGCTGTACCATTACCTGCTTTCACCACTCCAACCCCTGTCATCTCTGTCAAACACACTCAATCAATCCCTCCTCATTGAACCCCTTCCCTAGACCCCTCCTCTTCAGAGGATGAAGATGACAATATGACCATAAAACCTATTGAGATTAAGATTGTAGTCTGTATTGGCTATAATGGAGATGCCACCATGGCTGAAGCTTGGCTCCTCTCTGTCAAAACCTACCTCCTAATCAATCAAGAAATCTATAACTCTAACAATAAGAAGATCACCTTCACCCTCTCCAATATGAAGAAAGACTCCACCCTCACCTGTGCCACTGTTGTTTGTCAAGAAGCCCTTTCAAAGACTGTCCCCTCTTTTTGGATATTCAATGACTTTAGAAAGCTATTCAATACCACATTCAAACTGGTCAATATGGCTTAGGATTCAGCCAGAATTCCAGCCACCCTCAGACAATTGTCCTGCAGGGATGTCCATGACTATGTGGAGGATGATTCCATGTTGTAGCTGCCACTAGTGGAATCACTGCCAATAAGGCATTGATCACCTTCTTTTATAAAGATCTCCACCCTTACTTTAGGAACAAGCTGGCTGGATTAGAGGAGATTGCCAAAGTGATTGTTGAATGGTATACTAAAGTAGAAACCTTTGAATCTAACAGGAAATGGTTCACTGCTACTCCCCCCTCCATCAGAAGAATCTTCACCCTTTGCAACACTTCATCCACTCAAGACCCTAATGCTATGGACATCAATACCCTCAACATAGCCCCTGCTAAATGACAACAATGTCTTGAAAACAAACTTTACTTTATCTGCAATCAAGTGAGATGTTCTACCAAGAACCACCATGAATATACCCTCCCACCTCCTCATCCACCCAGAAACCCTGTATGGGTTTGCTCTACTACCACTATGCCCTCCATGAAGCTAACCTAATACATTCCCTTGTCACTTCTGGAGGAAAGTCATCCAATGAGATCTTGAAGGAACTCAAGGAGACTTTCAAACCCCCAAAGGAATCCATTGCATCAATTAAAGAGATAAAGAAAGAGGATTGAATGGATTTTTAGAAAGGAGAGCCAAGTCAATGCCCCCTCTCCATACAATCTCTGTTACAGATTCCAAGGGCAGCGCCAAACTAGGACTAGACCAGAGGACAAGATGGACAATGAGAGGTGCAAGGCAGGAGGAACACTAGGAGAGACTGGCACTCTTCACTAGGATGGGCCTAGAATGGCACTACCAATTGGGCAGACTAAGCTTGGGTACTCTACTGGAGTGGTCCCTACTTACATATATACTACTAGGGTATGCACACAGACCACTTAAGGGGAGGCCAATGGAGGCTATGCATAGATAGGCACAAAGATGGCATCAATGATAGAAGGCAATAGAGGGGAGATAAGGAGTGGATGGTAACAAGGCAGAGATGAATGTAGGAAAGGTACCTCAGGGGTAAGGTATAGTCTGAAGGAAGGTTAAAGCGGAGTCCAAAGATAAGGACTTAGCTAAGAGGTTGGCAAAGGAGTGGCAAAAGTGGTAGAAAGGTAAGAAAGCAGTGAAGAAAAGGGGATTTTCATAACATTACCTCCAAACCAAGGTTCAAAGACCTTGACAAACAAAACAAGGTAAAGGAAAGGTAGACAGAGAATGGGTAGAGACAAGAGGAAAGGTTATCAAGGAAGAAAAGACATATGCTGAGTGCAAAGTTAAGAAAGATTAAGAGTGAAAGAGTATGAAAGTGAAGTAAGAGAGGAAAGTCTTTGTTGTTGATTAAGAAGATGAATGGTAAAGAGGAATATGGGTAGGGGTAAAGAAAAGTTTTATAGGGTTTTGTACCCCCAAACCAATGTTCAAAGTCCACTAAGAACAACCAAGACAAGAAAAGCAGCATAAGAGAGAAAGATTGTTGAAAGTCTTTTTATGATGGTCACGATGGATAAGAAGGCAAGGAAGGAACAATAGAAGACAATTCATGTGAGGAGGCACTCATGAAGAGGCACAACATCTCACTAGTAGTACAATCTAGGTAAGTAAGATTTCAGAAATCAAGGTAATCAAGAGGAGGGGACTCAAGGGTGAAAGTAGGAGTGTCTAAGGTGCCAAGTAAGGCAGCTTCTAATGAGGTGGTAGAGATGATTGATGATGCAGCAGACGGTGGGTGGGTGGTATAGGTGATGTTCTGAAGAGGAACACTGTCATCTTCAAGGTATAGATCATCATAATGTGAGATGGTAGGGGCATTGGAGTATGAAGATGATGGCAGGTGGCAGTGATGAGAGGACCAACAGTCAGGCTTCTGGCATATAAAGCACAAAAAGTGGCGAAGGCAGTGAGACTGAGTGGTGGGGGATAGCACAACGAGTGTGTCTATATCTATTGGGTACACCAAGGGTTGAGGCAAGGACAGACAAGGAGGAAGTGGTGCAGGGGCATATGGAGGAGATATGGGAGTGGTGGCAGATGTAGATGTGGCAGAGGCAATTTGATCAGTAAATTGTGCCAGCAAGGATGGCAACTCAGCTAGATTAGTTCTAAGGCATTTCTTGTTGGCATGAAATGTCTTGACAATGGTGATGGCAGCAGTGAGAGAAGTAGAGCTGTGGTAATCCATGAGCTTATGGCGGAGTGTGGGTGTGAGTCCAGCAGTGGAGTACGTGATAAGGAGGGACTGGCCATGAATACCACTTGAGTAAGCAGCAGTGGTGAAGGCTAGGTGTAACAGTCGTGGCATACTTCTTGCCTACAATGCTGTAAAAACTAAAATCTGCTTTAATGTGAAGCATTAGAAAGGTGGTGGGGTGATGTGTTCATCCCAGGGAGTCACAAGGCAATAGCAAATGGCCAGAAATGTATAATAAAAGAACAATAAAGAGTGTACCACCAGTGTGGACTACTCCTATGGGGGACCTTCTCCAGAATGGACTGGACTTCAGACTTCCAGATGTGTTCCTGGACTTCTGTGCACAATGCAGACAGCAAGGGATGACTAGGACTGGGCTTTACAGGCTTATACAGGGCATACTAACTGAGAGGAGAGTGGAAAACTGTATTAGGTAACTAATGACATGTCTATGTAGTGCTCAGCTAACATAAAACAATGTCAAATAAGTAAAAATAGCCAAACTGGCCCAAAACAACATAAACCAGTCACAAACAACATACCTGGCTGTCAGAATACTGGTAGACATCATCAGGAAGTGATACCAGCTGGTATAAACCAAGTCTGGCTGGTTGCAGCACATGCTGGTCATGTAGGGAGTCAAAACCAGCTGTAAACATACCGGGAAACCGGCCAGTCTACTGGTATAGTACTGGCTTGACCGGCATAGCACTGTGTGAGTACCAGTAAATGGCACAAGAAAGTGATTCCCACTGGTATAAGCTAAGTCTTGCTAATTGCCGTGCAAGCCGGTCATGTAGGGGATTGAAACTGGCTGGAAGCATACTAGGAAACTGGCCAGTCGACCAGTATAGTACCTGCTTGACCGGCATAGCATTGTGTGAGTACCAGCTTGATCACAATATCATTGGGCACCCTATAAAGCCTGAATACACATGCAGAGAACAATAGTTCCCTACAATGCCCTTCTACCTCTGGACTCTCTGGTCAACCTAGACAGAGGAGGCACTCACGGAGAGGCACAATGTCCCTGAATAGCTATAGAAGGGTGGACTGGGTCAGTGGGGCAACTCCTCAGAGTTTGTTGATGACTGTTATGGAGCACGTCCTTCTGGACTGCTTTAGCAACAAAGGTTCTTTGTGAGGAGGCACTCATGAAGAGGCACAATGTCTCACAAGGAATAGAAAGGCAAAGGGGAACTGTTGACCCGACAGTTCAGTCAGGAGCAAGTCCAGATGAGAGGAGGTGGAATTATGCAGGTTTAGCTTAGGTTACAAGCAAAGTAGATCTACTCCTTATATAGCCTGAAGATGTGCACATGGACCAAGATAGAGGGCAGGCATGGAAGAGAATAGAAGGTGACAGAAAGGAAGAGAATATAGAGGAACAGTAGTTGATGACAAAGGGATCATAATAGCATGCAAGAGAACGCTGTTAGGAGGTAATTGTCCTAAGAAAGACTACTAAGTGAGAATGGAAACAGTGAAGAAATAGTCGTCCTTGTCAAGAGAGAAACTAACAAGGAATCGTAAGTATTGAGCATGAGGATGCAGATACATGAAGGAAATGGTCTCAGAGACAAGAAGAAGTCCAGGATGCAAAGATAAAATTGTAACACTGGGTGGGTGCCTTTGATGCAATCATGGTTGTGGTCAACCACAGCCTTATGAAGGGGGTAATTTTCACCCCTTGTTCTAAAAGTATTGATGCAGAAGGAGTAGCCAAACTCTTTTTCACCTGTATCTTCCCACAATTCAGCCTGCATGACACCATTATCTCCAATAGAGGACCACAGTTTGTGTCCATCTTCACCATGGAACTAGCACATCTACTCAAATTCAATATGAGGTTGTCATCTGCCTATCATCCTCAGACTGATGGAGAAACAGAATGCATTAACCAAGAACTGGAGACATACCTGAGAATATTCTATCAAGGGAGAGCCCAGGATTGGGCTGATCTCCTACCCACCACCAAATTTTCACACAACTCTGCTGTTCACTCCACTACCAAGGAAACACCATTCTTCCTCATGATGGGATATCACCCCAGATCCTACCCTGATTTAGGCAAAACATTCCTCCCTACTCTAGAAACACACCTATCCCTGATCACCAAGGGATAGGATGAAGCTCTAGCAGCCCATCAAAAAGCTACACAGTACATGAAAGATCAGATCTCCTCTAAGTTCCATTCTTGGAAAGTCAGAGATAAGGTGTGGTTGGAAGCCACTAATCTCTGCTTTGATTACCACTCCAGGAAACTAGCCCCAAAAAGAGAAGGACCTTTTGAAATCACCCAAGTACTTTCCCCTGTCACCTACCAACTGAGGCTACCTCCAATATGAAAAATCCACAATGTATTTCATGCTTCCTTACTCTCCCCATACTGCACCTCCATCAAATTCAGAGAAAACTTCCTCTGACCCCCACCTGACCTCCTTAATGACAAAGAACAATATAAGGTTGAAGCTCTACTTGCCCATAGAGGAAAAGGATCACAAAGGCAATACTTGATTAAGTGGCTTGGTTACCCATCATCAGAGAATACCTGGGAACCTGAAAGCAACCTTGATCAAGCACAGGATTGGCTGATGGAGTATAAATCAGTCCACTTAGAAACTGATTGATCCATGACTGAACAACAACTCATCACCATTCTCATCTTCCTATGTATGTATATCTACTAGCCATCCTCATCTCCATCCTCCCAGCTGCCATCCTCTTCACCAGAGCCATAGCTCACTTATGTACTTGCCATCCACCATAACTAATTCATCATGTCTCATCCTGAATTCACTGCTGCTGCTCACACCCGCCATGTTCACACTGAGTTTCTTCCTGATTTTCAATGATGTTTACTCTATTCTTCTATTTTGTCTTGTCCTCCTCTTCTTGGAATTATAGGACATACCCCCATCTCCAGAACCACCTTGGGACTGGAAGCCCTTATCACCCTTGCCACTTTGTTGAATTCAACCACTTGTTACCTTGAACAGTTCCCCAACCGACATACTATCTCTACCCCCCACCTTGACAGAGCCTGCACTGGGATGCACCAGAAATCTTTCCACCTCCTTGACACTCTCCTCGCCATCGGCTTTGATGGTGCCATTGTTTCCCTTGAACTGCAGGATATATGGCCAATCTTCAATCCAATCTATGCCACTCTCACTGATGAAGAGCTCAATGAATACAAAGAGTGTGATCTCATTCTCCATGCCCCACTCCATGAACATCTCTGTTACAATTTTGTTTCTTCATGGTCACCTCCTGCTTATTTTTCTCCTTCGTACTTGGGAGGGACTGATCATGCAGGAAGTCTATGTTCCTTCTCTCATCATCCTGTACTTAGATGACATAAGACTAATCCTGTTACTATAGTTTCATCCTTTGCAGCCCCATCTCTTGATCATCTTTGGACAGTGCCTTCTACATCATCATCCATTGTTGGTGATGCGTTTCCCTTGCTACCATCTTTTCCTGATTGTTACAATCCTTGGCTGTGGGTGCAGCCTCCAGTAGTTAGACACTATTTAAACCTCCATGTACAGTAGTGGCTTCCCTAGCCAATTCTTACTCACTCTTGTGGTTAACTATTGCCTGCTCACTGGCTTGCCTTACCAAAAGAGAGAGCTCTTCTCTCTGCCCACATTATCCAAGGAGAGTGGCCCTTAGTACTCGGTGAGAGTACCTTTGACTCAGAGGAGTCTGTCCCTATCGATAGCAAACCCCCATTGGATTGTCCCACTAGTCGAGCACATTCTATGAGACAGAATGTCATCAGCCAACTCCAAGGAGTCACCCCACTGACCCAGTCCACCCTTCTATAGCTATTCAGGGATGCTGTGCCTCTCCATGAGTGCCTCCCCTGTCTAGGCTGACCAGAGAGTCCAGAGGTAGAAGGGTGTTGCAGGCAAGAGTATGCCACAACTGTTACAAAGAATTGGCTTGTCTCCTGCCTCTTCTTCCCTAAGAAAGCTTACCCACCATTGATCCACAATGCCCCTCTCACAGAGTTACCAGCTCCTCCACTGGCACCCCTCATTAGGAAGACCCCTGAGAAAGGAGAGGATCCTCCCTCATATGCATCCTATCACAGGCAGCCCAAGCAGCAATGTTTTGGGTCCCAGATGACAAAGAATCTTCAGAGGAAGAACAAGAGAGTATCGCCATAGATGCACCTGGTGAACTAGAAGTATCCCCCGCCTCTGGACCTAGTGAAAACATTGCTAGTTTCCACCAGTTTGTAGCAAGCCTACCACCGAGACCACACAATTGGAATGCCCTGCTTATGCATTCACCCTCACCCAACAACATAATGTCCAAGTCTGAGCTAAAGTCTACACTCCCAGCCAACTTCTCTGGGAAGTCAGATGATGCCATGAGATGGATCAAGGCCATGAAAGGCCACTTTGCAGTAAACTCATCCTTATTCAGAACTGATGAGTCAAAGATATTTACAGTACTCAACAAGATAAGCACTGGATGCAGAGTCCAGTTCTCTGAGGGCTGGTATAACAAAATGAATGATACCAATGCCACAGGTAAAAATTTTGACACACTAGAAAAAGAGTTCCTCGCAGCATTTGTCCCATTTGAAGAAAAGCAGAATGCCACCAACACATTAGACTACATTAGGCAAAAAGTTTGGTGCAACCCTGTAACAAGGATCAACAATGAATTTCAAGAATACATCCAGGACTTCCTCTCCCTGCAAGCAAAGGCTAAGATCTCCAATGAAGGGGAGATCTGTAGAAAGTTCCTTAGAGGCCTAGATGAAAAGCTAGGCAATCTCATATAAATGCAGGCCACTATCCCCGATACCCTTAATAAATGGATCTCTGATGCCCAGAAATTCCATAAACAGCAAAACCTAATCCAGTCTATCAGGGCTGGAGGACAGTTCCCAACTTCTGCAAGCAGAGACCCGAATGCCATGGAGATAGACGCCATCAGACTGTCTCCATCAGAGAAGGCCTGATGCATCAGAGACCATCTCTGTTTCATTTGCAAAATGAAAGGATATTCCTCCAGGAACCATAGCAACTACAAGAAAGATCCCCACAATCCCCCAGGACTGCCACCGTCACTGCCATCAAAACTCCACCTCCACCACCACTGAAATTGTTGCCCATCAAAGAATATGTCTGCTCCCTTGAAAAGAAAGGTCAAAGCAAGGACGAAGTCTTAGCAGTCTTAAAGACCTGTTATGAAGATGAAGAAGGAACCTCTCCAGAGGGAGCTTCAAAGGGTTTTTAAAGGGAGAGGCCACCTTGACATCTGCCTCTCAGATGATCGCTCCTGTACTATTTAGCTCTAGTAACAATAGATCAATATGCTTCTCAGTAACCCTGAAGTACAGAGCCAAAACCATCAAAACCACTGCATTAGTCAATTGCAGTGCTACAGGAAATTTCATCAACCCCATCTTAATCAAGAAGCTGGGCACCCCTGTCATCACCATAGAACCTGTCAAAGTCTATAATGTGGACAGAACAGAGAACTCCTGAGGTATGATTACCTCATGCACTAATATAACTCTCTCTATAGGAGAGAACAACAACTGGATCTCGCCAATGATTATCGGCTGTGGACAACCTCAGATCATTTTAGAAATGACATGGCTTAGGAGGGTAAATCCCAAGATAGACTGGACCAAAGGAGTGATAACCCTTCCAGATACTCCCAGACCCTCTCTGCAACCTGCTGACACCATACCCCAACGATACCTGCTCAGGTTCCTAGATGCCAACCCCAACGAGACCATAGAACAATGGCTGAAGAAAAGGGAGGGGTGGCTCAAGGGAGAATATATTTGCAAAACCACCCTCTCCACCCAGATAGCCTTGGATGCCAAGAAAGTAGAGGTAAAATTGCCTCAGGAATTTGAGGAATTCACAGACATCTTTGCCAAAAAGACCCATGACCTACTCCCTCCTAGTTGTTTCTTTGACCATGCCATTGAGCTAAAGAATACCTTTGTGCCAAAGGTAGCCAAGGTCAATCTGCTAAATCCACAAGAACAAGAAGCATGCAAAGATTTTGTAGAGGAACACCTCAAGACAGGAAGGATCATCCCATCCAAATCTCCTCAAGCTTCCCCATTTTTTTTTGTATCCAAGAAGGATGGAACGCTCAGACCCTGTCAAGACTACAGGTATCTAAATGGGCATATTGTCAAAAATGCCTACCATCTCCCCTTGATCTCTGACCTTATGGACAAACTAAAAGGGTCTAGGTACTTCACAAAGTTCAATGTGTGATGTGGATACAACAAAATCCTCATCCAACTGGAAGACCGATGGAAAGCAGTGTTTGTCACCCCACTTGGGTTGTTTGAACCCACTGTAATGTTTTTTGGGCTGTGTAACTCACTAGCCACATTTCAAGCATTCATGAATCACTCCTTCAGAGATTACATTGCCCAAGGATGGGTAATCATTTATATGGACGATATATTGATCCACTCTGCAGATCTCCATACTCACCATGATAGGACAAAGAAATTCTACAGTGACTTAGAGAACTCCACCTTTCCCTGAAAATCTCAAAATGCACATTTGATGCACCCAAAGTTGAATACCTGGGTATGGTAGTCAGAGAAGGAGTCGTCAAGATGGACCCCACCAAACTCTCCGCCATTACAAGTTGGTGAAACTATGACATTTATGACAGGGAGCTGTTGGCTGTAATCAAGGCCCTAGAAGAATGGCAACAGTACCTAAGGGGCACTCATCACCCAGTAACTATTATGACAGACCATAAAAATCTCTCATATATGTGTACCCCACAGAATCTCGCACGACATCAGGCTTGATGGAGCCTTTTCTTACAGGATTTCAATATTGTCTGGTAAGTCACCCCCAGATCCCAGATGGGACCAGCCGATGTGCTTTCTTACAAGGATGAGGTGGACACTTCAGATGACAACAAGCTACTAGCAATCATTCTGGTCGATGCATCTCTCCATGAGTACCTCCTGGAACACGTTGCCATCCGTGCCTTGGACCTTGCCCTTGCAAAGAAGATCGAGGCATCATCTGCCTCTGATCCATTACATTAGTCCTTTGGGCCATGGATGCCCTAAAGGACAAACTCCAACTTCTCCCCTGTTCTACCCTCCTGGATTGGAGGTTTGTGGACAGGCAGTTATATTACAAAAACTGCCTCTATGTCCCAGAACCGGTCCACCCTGACCTAGTGTCTTCACTGCATGCCTCCCCTGTTGGAGGGCATAAGGGAATCTTTTGAATGCAACAACGACTTGCCCGTGATTACTGGTGGCCTGGGATGGCTATCTTTGTCTGGCAGTATGTCCTTGGCTGTGCTGTATGCCAAGCAAACAAAGTAAACACCCACCCCACAGTACCGCTCTTGTTCCTGCTCTCCTCTGTCGCAACCCACCCCTTCCAACAAATTTTGATTGATTTGATCTCTGGACTGCCCTGTGTGGGCGATGTTGATGCAGTGATGGTTGTGGTCAACCATGGTTTTACAAAGGGGGTAATTTTCACCCCATGTTCAAAAAGTATCAATGCAGAAGGAGTAGCTAAACTCTTTTTCACCTGCATCTTTCCCTGATTTGGCCTCCATGACACCATCATCTCTAACAGAGGACCACAGTTCACATCCACTTTTGCCATGGAATTGGCACACCTACTCAAATTTGACATAAAGCTGTCCTCTGCCTACCACCCCCAGACTGGCAGGGAAACTGAATGTGTCAACCAGGAGTTAGAAATGTATCTGCACATATTCTGCCAAGGAAGACCTCAGGACTGGGCCAATCTCCTACCAACAGCAGAATTCTCACACAACTCTGCAGTCCACTCCACCACCAAAGAAACACCATTCTTCCTAATGATGGGATACCACCCAAGATCCTACCCCGATTTAGGGAAAACATTCCTCCCTGCTCTTGAAACACACCTGTCCCTGATCTCCAAGGGATGAGATGAAGCCCTAGCAGCCCATCAGAAGGCTGCACAATACATGAAAGATTGGATCACCTCTAGATTCTGTCCATGGAAAGTTGGAGATAAGATGTGGTTGAAAGCCACTTACCTCCGCTTCAATCACCCCTCTAGGAAGCTAGCTCCAAAACAGGAAGGACCATTCAAAATCACTCAAGTCCTTTCCCCTGTAGCTTACCGACTAAAGCTACCACCAACCTGGAAAATCCACAATGTGTTCCATGCATCCTTACTCTCCCCATACTATACCACCATCAAATTCCGGGAGAATTTCATCTGTCCTCCACCTGACCTCCTTAACAATGAAGAACAATACAAAGTGGAGGCGATACTTGCCCACAGAGGTAAAGGATTATGAAAGCGATACCTGATCAAGTGGCTTGGTTACCCAACATCAGAAAACACTTGGGAACCAGAGAGCAACCTGGATCAAACATAGGAACTGTTGGCTGAGTATAAAGCCACTCACATGGATACTGATTGATCCATGGCTGAGCAAAAGTTTGTCGCCATCCTTGTTTTCCTATATATACTCGCAGTCCTTGTCTCCATCCTCCCCGCTGCCATCCTTTTCACCAACACCATCAATCACCTTCTCATCACCCATCATAACTAGTCCCACATGTCCCATCCTGAGTTTCATGCTGCTGCTTGTACTCACTGCATTTTTTCTAAGTTTCTCCCTGATTTTCAAAGACATTTACTCTATTCTGCTATATTGTCTTGCCCTCCTCTTCTTAGAATTATAGGCCGCACCCCTGTCTCCAGGTCCACTGTCGGACTGGAGTCCCTCATTGCCCTTGCCACTTCCTTGAACACTGCTACCCAATATCTCAAACAGTTCCCTAACTGTCACACCATCTCTGCCCCTCATCTTGATGGAGCCCACACTGGGATGCACCAGATATGTTCTCACCTCCTTGATGCTCTTCTTGCTGTTGGCTTTCATGATGCCATTGTCTCCCTTGACCCAGAGGACATCTGGCCCATTTTCCAACCAGTCTATACCACCCTCACCAGTGAAGAGCTTAACAAGTATGAAGAATGTGACCTTATCCTCCATGCTTCACTTCAAGAGTGATCCGCTTTCCCACCGGAGTCTACCCCAGTGTCACCTGCCCCACTTACCCCAGTTAGAGCACCTATCCCATGATTGCACCTGCCAGTCAGAGGATCTCCATACCTGATCGAGTCCTCCCTTCTCCACCCCATCCTGAGATCTCCCCCAAGAATCTCACCATGACTCACTGCTTTCAATGTAGAGCACTTGGACACTTTCAAAAGCACTGCCCCCAATACCACTGCCCAAAGTGCAAACAATGGGCCCCTGGGCGTAATAGTGCTCAGTGTCTCTCTATTCAATGCAATACATGCCACCATTTGGGTCACTCTGCCTGCATTTGCCCTACCACCCAATACTCTACTTGTGGGATGATGGAACACAACTCAGGTGTATGTGACATAGTCCTTGAGACTGATTATACTGACTATGAGGTCAATGAGGGGGATCCTGACAGACCTGACAGGGATTGAAGGAGCAAATTTGAGTGTCAAAGCAAGGCTTCGAGTTTACAAGGGGGTAATGTTATAGTTTTATTTCTCCATGGTCACCTCCTACTTATTTTTCTTCTTTGCCTTTGGGAGGGACTGATTACATGGGAGGTATACATTCCATATCTGGTCATTCTATATTCAGATGACATCAGAACTTGCTCACTTTACCAAAGGAGAGAGTTCTCATCTTCACCTGCCTTACCCAAGGAGAGTGGCCTTTGCCTTGCCTGCCTATCTAGGAGAGTGGCCCTTAGTACTCGGTGAGAGTACCTTTGACTCAGAGGAGTCCATCCCCATTGGTAGCAAACCCTCGTTGGGTTGCTCCACTAGCCAAGCACGTTCTACAAGACAGAACATTGTCAGCCAACTTAGAGGAGTCACCCTGCTGACCTAGGCCCTTCTACACTTATCTATGGATGTTGCGCCTCTTCATGAGTGCCTCCCCTATTTAAGTCGACTGATAGTCCAGAGGTAGAAGGCAGTCATAGGCAATAGTACACCACAACCGTTACATATTGGAACAGTTTTGCTGCTCAGTGTATATAGTCCAAAGGAATGCAAATGGACCAAGATAAGGGTAGATATAAAATGAATGAAAAGGTGATAAAAGAGCTATGAATAGCTATGTGGATAATGGCAGCATGCAGGAGAATGCTATTAGGAGATACAGTGACTTCAAAAACTGGCCCAATGTTTAACCCAAATCTAGTGCACAAAGCATACCACAATCATATTAACTTGTTACACCTTGTCTTGGTGGGATGTATTGTAGTATAAACCCTTGGCTACAACCTTGCTCAATACATTATGTAATCCTGTGCAAATGCGGTTAAGGTATGACCATTACAAGATGACTACCTTATTGGGCCGATTTTTGTATTTTTTACTTGAGATACATTATGTTACGAAAATCCCCTTTTCTTCACTTCTTTCCACCTTTTTGCCACCTTTGCCAACCTCTTAGCTAAGTCCTTATCTTCGGACTCCGCTCCAACCTTCCTTTGACCTGTGCCTGACCCCTATGGTACCTTTCCCACGATCATCTCCGCTTGGTTACCATCCACTCCTTATCTCCTCTCTATTGCCTCCAATCATTGTTGCCATCTTTGTGCCTACCTACACATAGCTTCCATCAGCCTACCCTTAGCTGGTCTGTACGCATACCCAGTAGTATAAGTAGGGACCATTCCTGTAGAATACCCTAAGCTTAGTCTGCCCAATTGGTAGTGCCATTCTAGGCCCATTCCTAGTGAGAGTGCCAGTCTCTCCTAGCATTCCCCTTGCCTTGCACCTCTCGTCATCCCCTTTGTCTTCTGGTCTAGTCCTAGTTCGGTGCTGCCTTAGGCCACTGTAACACATTATTAGTACTTGGTATAGCCTCATTTTGCCTTGAGCACTGCCTGAACCCTCCTAGGCATGTTTTCAATCAATTTCTGACACTCCAACTGGTATCCTTTTCCACTCCACCTAAATCCTATCCCATAACTCCACCATATCCTTAGGAGGAGTCTCATACTCAACAAGTCTCTTTTTGAGGTACCACCAGAGATGCTCAATAGGGTTGAGGTCAGGAAACTGTGCAGGCCATACCATGGTTCTGAAATCTTGCTCTTCCAACCACTCCCTAACCTTTTTGCAAGTATGCTTTGGATCATTGTTCTGCTGAAAGATGATGTCAGGAGGATTGAGACCATGATACTGTATGGTTTGTAGCAGTTCATCCTTCAAAATTTGAAGGTAAAGATTACCATCCATCCCATCATCTATCTTGGAAGCATAGCCAATTCCATTCCAAGTCATACAGCCCCAAATCATCATAGATCCCCCATTATGCTTGATGGTACCCTCCACCAACCTATCACTGAGCTTTTTACTTGGCTTTTTCCACACCCATTTCTTCCCATCTGACCCTAGCCAATTAATTTTTGTCTCATCAGACCATATCACCTTCTTCCAGTCCTCTATAGTCCAATCCTTGTGAGCATATGCAAAGTCTAACCAAGCCTTGTGATGTTTGGGTAAAAGAAGAGGGTGTTTCAGCTTGGAGACAGCTTTCATACCTTTTTTTTTTAAGTGATGGTGAACAGTATTTGGACGGAGGTTGATTGGTAAGAGCAGAGAGAGTTTTGGTCACTTGAACAGCATTCTCTGCTCTATAGAAGGAGATTAGATGAACAGCATGACAAACATTGGTAGGAGAAAGCTTGGATGGACATCCACCAGTGGCCTTCTAAAGGTCTGGGCACTCTTGGGAAGATAGCCTTGATATACTGTAGTAG
>JBBPKI010000456.1:0-23820 GCA_038089155.1 Nevesoporus exiguus
CCTGTCATGATGAGTATGGATATCCGCAGAGTGGATTAGTATATCATCCATGTAAATGATCACCCATCCTTGGGCGATGTAGTCCCTGAACGAATGGTTCATGAAAGCCTGGAAGGTCACCAGTGAGTTGCATAGCCCAAAGAACATTACCATGGGTTCAAACAACCCAAGCAGGGTGACGAATGCCACTTTCCATCAGTCTCCGGGGCGGATAAGGATGTTGTTGTATCCCCATCATACATCAAACTTGGTGAAATACTTCGATCCTTTTAGTTTATCCATAAGGTCAGAGATCAGCAGTAGAGGGTAGGCATTCTTGACTGTGTGCCCGTTGAGATATCTGTAGTCTTGACAGGGCCTGAGTGTTCCATCCTTCTTGGGTACAAAGAAGAATGGCACTGCTTGAGGGGACTTGGATGGAACAATCCTTCCTGTCTTGAGATGTTCCTCTATGAAGCTTTTGCATGCCTCCTGTTCCTGAGGGTTCAGTGGATAAACCTTAGCTACCTTTGGTATGAAGATGTTCTTTAACTTGATGGCATGGTCAAAGGGATGGCTAGGGGGGAGTAAGTCATGGGTCTTTTCGGCGAAGACGTCTGCAAATTCTTCAAACTCCTGAGGCAACTTTACCTCTGCCTTCTTGGCGTCTGAGGCTATCTGAGTAGACAGGGTGGTTTTGCAAATATACTCTCCTTTGAGCCACCCTTCCCTCTTCTTTAGCTAGTGTTCTGTTATTTTGTCTGGGTCTGTATCTAGGAACCTAAGCAGGTACCGTTGTGGTACAGTATCAGCAGGTTGCGGGGTAGGTCTGGGGGTATCCAGAAGGGTTACCACTCCTTCAGTCCAGTCTATCTTGGGATTGACTCTCCTGAGCCACGTCATTCCTAGAATGATCTGGGGTTGTCCACAGCCGATGATCATCAGTGAAATCCAGTCGTTGTGCTCTCCTATAGAGAGGGTTACGTTAGTTCATGAGGTAATCATACCTCAGGAGTTCTCTGTTCCGTCCACATTATAGGCCTTGATGGGTTCTATTGCAATGATGGGGGTGCCCAATTTCTTGATGAGGGTGGGGTCGATAAAGTTTCCTGTGGCACTGCAATCTACCAGGGCAGTGGTTTTGATGGTTTTGGCTCCATGCTTCAATGTCACTGAGAAGCGTATAGATCCATTGTTGCTAGAACTAAGTAGTACAGGAGCGATTACATGATTCTTTGCTGCAGCCCTTCTTTTCAAGGGTGCAGACATACTCCTCAATAGAAGATACCTTGGGTGGTGGCAGAGGCAGGGTTTTGACGGCGGTGACAGTGGCAGTGCGGGGGGATTGTGGGGATCTTTTCTTGTAGTTGCTGTGATTCCTGGAAGAACAGCCTTTCTTTTTGCAAATGAAACACAGGTGTTCTCTGATGCAACGGGCCTTGTCTGATGGAGACAGCCTGATGGCGTCAATCTCCATGGCGTTCGGATCTCTGCCGGTAGAAGTCAGGAACCGTCCTCCAGCCCTGATGGACTGGATTAGGTTTTGCTGTTTGTGGAACTTCTGGGCATCAGCGATCCACTTGGCCAACGTATCTGGGATGGTGGCCTGCATCAGTATGAGATTCTCTAGTTTCTCATCTAGGCCTCTAAGGAATTTCCTACAGATCTCCCCTTCATCGGAGATCTTTGCCTTGGCCTGTAAAGAAAGGAAATCTTGAACGTATTCCTGGAATCTGTTGTCAATCCTAGTAGTGGGGTCGTGCTGAACCCTTTGCCTGATATAGTCTAACACGTTAGCGGCATTCTGCTTTTTTTCAAATGGGACGAATGCTGCGAGGAACTCTTTCTCCAGTGTGGCGAAGTCTTTACCTGTGGCATTGGTATCGTTCATCTTGTCGTACCAACCCTCTGAGAACTGGACTTCTTGTCCAGTGCTCATCTTGTTAAGCACTGTAAATATCTTGGATTTGTCAGTTGCGAATAGTGACGAATTAACTGCAAAGTGGCCCTTCATGGCCTTGATCCATCTTGTGGCATCATCTGACTTCTCTGAGAAGTCGGCGGGGAGTGTTGACTTAAGCTCAGACTTGGACGTCATGTCGTCGGGTGAGGGTGAGTGCATGGCTGGGGCATTCCAATTGTGTGGTGTTGGGGGTAGGCTCGCTACGTACTGTCGGAAACTAGCAATGTGTTTGCTAGAACTGCTGGATGCTTCTAGTTCACCAGGTGCATCTACAGCGATACTATCTTGTTCTTCCTCTAAAGATTCTTCATCGTCGTCTGGGATGCGAAACATTGCCAATTGGGCTGCTTGCGATATTGCACGTATGAGAGGGGATCCTCTCCTATCTCAGGGGTCTTCCTGACGAGGGGTGCTGGCAGAGGAGCCGGTAATCCTGCGAGAGGGGCGTCGGGGATCAATGGTGGGTGAGCTTTCTTAGAGAAGAAGAGGCAGGGGATGAGCCAATTCTTTTGTAATGGTTGTGGTTTCCTATTACCAGCGACTGACTTCTATCTCTGGGCTATTGGCCAACCTAGAGAGGGGAGGCACTCATGAAGAGGTGCAATATCCCTAACTAGATATAGAAGTGCCTTGGTTAGTGGGGCGACTCTTCAAGTTTGCTAACGATCTGCACTGTCTCGTAGTGTGGCACTCAAACAGCAGGGTGACCCACTCGGGGTTAGCTGACGACTGGAGGACGGACCTTCGCTAGGTCAAAGAAAGTACCTTGACAAGGTACTTGGCAACTCTCCTCTTGGTGAGGCATGCAGGGGTACATGGTACTTCCTGAAAGAAGGGTAGGCAAAGACTGAGGCTCTCTCCTCTGGTGAGGCGAGCAAGGAGCTTAGCAATAGGTAAACCACAAGGGTGTTAAGAATTGGCTGAGGCTCTCACTACAGTACATGGCAGTTTAAGTAGTGTCTAGCTAGAGGCAGCTATGTCCACAGCCAAAGGTGGTAACCATCTATCAAAGATGGTAGGAAAGGTAACGTGTCACCGATCAAGAGATGGTGAAGAAACTGGCTATGCCAAAGATGATCAAAAGAAGATGGAAACAAAGATGATCAAAAAGAGATGGAAATGGAGAAGTCTGAAGCTATGCTAACAGGATCAGGTGGATGTCATCTGAATACAAAATGACAAGGTATGGAATATACACCTCCCGTGTGATCGGTCCCTCCCAAATGCGAATGAAGAAAATAAGTAGGAGGTGACCATGAAGAAACAAAATTGTAACAGACTACCTCCCATACTCCAAGGTAAAATTTTCAGACTTTGCCTGGTAAGTGATGGACTACCATCCTATCTATCCTGCTTGTCCTCTCAAAAGGGGCCTGATGGCCTCCATGGATTGGCTCCAATCCAGCATCCATGCTTACTTGGGCCTTGAGGGCTCAGCCATAATGGGGAGGCACCATCACATTCATCCATCCAACACCCCTAATGCCTCCTCTGTCTGCCTCCATTATTATCCTCACCTATCCCTCAGAGTCTCATCCAAGTCTGCTACACAACTCTGGTGTCTCCAGTACAACTCCGTCCACAACTCCAGTCCATTTTCCATAATCCCTTGTAGTTTCCTTATTCAGACAATTACGATACCAAACCTTATTGACCCTTTTTCCTATGCTTAACCATTGTTACTCATCCAATTCTGTTTTACTCTTTGTTTAGACTTCACTTAGATACCAGTGCTCACCTAGGAGCACAGCTCCAAGACTGTGCTCCAGTACACTTTGCTTCCATCTCCTCTCATCTATACTTTGTTCCAGTCCTATACTTTAGTCATTCTCCTCCTCAGTATATAAGTCCTGTACATTCCGTGTTATATCCCTTTAGTACAAATATCAATTAAGTCACTCCTCCTAATCTTGTTCCAGTCCTCTTCACCCACCTTCCTCTCTCCCCCCTTACCCCTCTACAACCTCTACTCCTATGTCCTCTGAAATCTGAGGACCAAACTTAGGCAAGGGCATGATATATAAGTCTTGTGCCAAGTCCTCATGAGTCCCCTCCATCTCTGCTACTCCACTTGGACTCCAGTCCATCTCTGCCACTTACCTCCACTTCTCTTCTTAGCCCCTTCAGACCTCTGGTTGGACTTGACCTGGAGGACCTGGACTTGACAGGTTCTGCCTAGGACTGTTCAAAATGATGGTTTCCCTCTTAGATGCCCTCCTTGCTGCTGACTTTGACAGAGCTATCATCTCTCTGACACCTGAAGAGATCTGGCCCACCTTTCAACCCATCTATATCACCATGACCTCCACCCAGATCTTCAGGTATGAAGAAGTTGACCTCATCCTCACTGCTCCCCACCCTCTTGCTGAATGATTGGCACCTCCTCCTCCTAACTCCCTGACCTTCTCTCCACCACATTATGAGTCTCCTCCTCCAGCATCTGTTTCTATTCCACAGGTCTCCACCATTCCCTCAGTACATGACTGCCTCTCTGTCCCAGAGCATGTGTTACCTTCCCCACTCCATCCTACCATCTCAGCAGACAAGCTTGCCACCACCCATTGCTTTCAGTGTCACTCTGTTAGACACTTTCAAAAGGATTGCCCACAATACCACCATCCAAAATGCAAGGTCTGGACTCCAGTGTTGGCAACCTACACTTGTTAGAGCTTCAATCACTACTAATCAGGCTTGCTAGAGTCAAGAGGAAGTGTAAGGGGAATCAACCAGGACTTGACTGAAGTCCGGTTGTCATTTGATTCAGGTTTATATACTACTACAGTGGTTTAGGGCAGGCCTGGGAATACTAACTAATGTACTACATCATTAATGATGTCATGGTCTAGAATAATGGAGATTAATATAAGCATGGGAGATAAGAGTCTAGAGCAAGTGTGAATGAAGTGAAAGTGTTTGACCTAGACTTGGTCAGGTGACATGTCTCACAGTCACATGATAGTGGTCATGTGACTTAATAAGATAAGATTAGATAAGAAATTGTAACATTACCCCCCTCCTATGAATCACATTCCAGGTGATTAAAGGGAACCTGGGAGGGTTCTGTGACATTTTGATAAGAAGTGAAAAGAGAATTGAAGTCCATTTGAAGCATCCTCAACTTTTGAGGTGCTGAAGGGTTGCTTAAATAAAAGTCCTTTACCACCTCTTTGGTGTTTGAGAGGTGGCTCTGAGGTTTCCACATGCGGTCTTTCTTGTCATAGCCTTTCCAGTGAACTAGGAATTCCAGAGAACATCCTTTGAGGCATGAATTGACTATATAGTCTACCTCGAATTCCAGAATTCCTTCTTGTGTGCCCACAATGAGTCCCAGGGCTACTACAGGTTGGTTTTCAAGGTGTTCCTTGTATGGTTTGACCCTTGAAATGTTAACGGTGGGGTGGATTTGCAGGGTGGAAGGGAGTTTGAGTGTGATAGTGTTGGGGCCTGCAAATGAAAGGATTTTGTAGGGGCTGATCCATCACTCTGTGAGCTTCTTCGAGGCCCAATTGAGATTAATGTTCCCTGTAGATAGCCAGACCATATCTCTGACTATCATATCAGGAACCTTGATGCAGTGCTTGTCCACTTGCTTTTTCATTGTTATTTGAGCTTTTTCAAGGGATTCTTTAGCTTGCTCAAGTGTCTTGGAGAAGTCCTGTGCAAAGGCCAAGGATGATTCATTCTTTGTGATGAGAGGTTCAATTCCTATCCTTGGTTCATAGGCTTTAGTGACCTCAAACAGCATCTTTTTGGTGGCAGAATGTTGGTGATTATTGTATGAAAATTGAGCCAAAGGGAGCCATTCTGCCCATTTATCTTGTTTTTTAGCCATAAAGAGCCAGAGGTATTGTTGGAGGTCTCAGTTAACCCTTTCCATCTGTCCATTCGTTTGAGGGTGGAATGCTGTGGACATATTTAGGTTGATTTTGAGCATTTTACCAAGATCCTTCATTACTTGGGAAGCAAATTGGAGTCCTCTATCTGAGATTATGGACCTTGGTAGACCATGGTGCTTCCAGACATGATCTCTGTACAGCTTATCCATTCCTAATGCTGTGATTGTTTTGTTGGTGGGGATAAATTCCACCTCTTTTAAAAATTGATTTACTACAACTAGGACAGAGTCATAGGTGTTGGAAAGGGGGAAATCGGTGATAAAGTCTGCAGATATGTCTTTCCATGGACCTTCTGGGATAGGATTTGGAATTAACTCTCCCTTGGGTGCTTTGTTTTTTGGCTTCATTTTTGTGCATCTGTTGCAGCATGAACAATATTCTTTTACTTGGGCTTGAAGGCTGTTCCATTGAAAGTATTGTTCTATTATTTGCCAGGTTTTCTCAGCACTGCTGTGTCCGGCAATTGGAGAATCATGGTACAAAGTGATGATGTCTTGGTGCAGGTTTTCTTTGGGGGAACAAAGATTCTGTCACCAAGATACAGAATTCCATCTTTATTAAGAAGGTTGGGTTTATCTGTACCCTTCCATTCTTCTTGTGCTTCTATGATCCTTGCGAGGAGTTTCCTTTCTTCTCCTTCAATTGTGAAGCCATATCTTGTTTGTGCCCTTACTCTATTTTCAGTGATCATTTGGATGTCTTTATTGTCTTCATCAATGCCAATGGCGTGATCTTCTCATTGAGAAAGAGTGTCAGCTTTTCCCATTTGGGATCCTGGTTTATTGACTAGGATTTAATTAAATCTCAACAGCCACTGGGACCATCTTGCTTGTCAACAATTCAAATCTTGTTTCATCATGAAGCAATGGAGGTTGGCATGGTCTGTCCATACTTTGAATTCTCCTGCCCCATCAAGGTAATGCCACCATTGTTCTAAGGCGAGAATAATTGCAAGCATTTCCTTATCTTCTATAAAGTAGTTTCTCTGCTAGGGGGTCATGTAATATTTTTAGGTATTGACCACTCAAGGATGGCTTCCACCTTTCCTTTTTCAAGCAAAAGTAAGTCAAATTCCTTGGTATGGTTGTAAATACTGAAGGAATTAAAATAGAAAAAGTATTTTTCTGGCTTCAAAAATAAATCATGTTCTTTTAGCCACTTCAGGACTTCCTTGATGATTTTGTCATGTTCTTTCTTGTCATCTGTCTTGGTGAAGATCATTATATCATCAATATAAATGATGACTATTCCATCCATATCAGCAAAGATTTCATTCATCATTTGCTGGAATGTGGTGGGGGCATTACATTGTCCAAAGAACATTACTAATGGTTCATAAGCTCCGGAGTGGGAAATGAAGGCTGCCTTCCATTTGTCTCCTTCCTTGATTCTTATGTTATTGTAGCCCCATTGAAGATCTAACTTAGTGAAGAGCTTCACCTCTTGGAGCTTATCCACTAATTGGCTAATAAGTGGTAAGGGGTAATTGTTCTTGACTGCCCACTTGTTGAGGTAATGGTAGTCTTGTACTAGTCTCTTTTTTCCATCTTTCTTTGGTATAAAGAAAGCTGGTGATATTTGGGGGGAGTGGGATGGACAAATATACCCTTTCTTGGTTTGTTTGTCAATGAAACTCTTTAGTTCTTCCATTTCATTCTTGCTCATTGGGAAGATTTGAGCCTTTTTTGGTTGAAAGCCAGGCTTAAGCTTTATCTCATGGTCCCAAGGTTTTTGGAGGGGTAATCATTCCGACTTCTTCCTACTGAAGCCATCGAGGAATTGATGGTATTCTTTAGGAACCATTTCTTCTAGAGTGGGTTCCTTTTTTTTTGGCACTTCCAAGTTTTTGATGAACCAATGCATGGTTGAGACACACTTTAGTTCATCTTCTTCCTCTTGTGCCAGATGTGTTCCTCAATCTGATAACATGTAGCAGGATCAGGGGCATCATGCCATCTTTACTTTCCCTTTTGTCCAGTCAATGGTTGGGTTATGTTTTGCCAACCAAGTATACCCTAGGATCATATTGTTTTTGCCTAGGTTTGTGACTTCTGTGACTAGACATTTGCAATGTCCTTGGTAATCAAGGATGACTTCTTCTTGGTGTGTAACTGATCCAATAGAATTCTTTGTTCCATCAATATTAAAGACTGGAATTTCTTTTTCCATCTTTTGTAATGGTAATATGACTTGTTTGGCCCATTGTTTATCTGTAAATATTCCATTTGTGCCACTGTCCAAGAGGGCCTTGCATGTATGTATGTCTCTTGTTCTTGGTAGTGGGATGTGTTATTGAAACATTCATAAAGATCTCATACTGCACCTTGGTATTCCATAAGAGGATTCACTCTGGGAAGCTGTCCTCATAAATATTTTTTTCTTTTTCTTTGACTGAATTAAGCCTGTATTTCTGTGCAGCAAGCTCCTTGTGTGGAGGCCCAGTCTTGATGGAAGGTAAATGTACTCTATAGATAGGAGGTGTTTCTGATTTGGTGGAGTAGCATGTAGAGGAATCATCATCAAAATCTTGTCCATATTGTACATAGGAGGAAAAAGCAGAAAAACTATTTTTTTGTATTTAAAGTGTTTTCTTTTGGCTTCTGAGGTCCCAGATTCCTTAGTTGCCATAACCTTTTCCCTGTTTCTTCACCTCCATATCATGAAGATCAAAGAAGTAGGCCTTCATTGCTTTGTAGTCCATCCCTTTTATGGCCCTTTCTTCTTTGGGTTCTTTCTCTTTATCTACTTCCTTCTTTTCATCTGTCATTGCCCTTATTTGGAGCCTCCTGTGGGGTCCTTGTGCCCTTTTTTGACAGTCCATCCTATGTTCTCCTCCAAGGAACTTGCACTCAGTGCATTCCTTTTTGAAGTTTGGACAATCTCTTGTGATATGTCTGTCATTGGCACAATTATAGCACTTGGAGTTTCTTTTGAGTGCCCCTATATTCATGGGCTGTCCTTGTCCTCCATATGTTCTTGCTTGCCCTTCCCTATGGGCATTTCCTTGTGAAGACCCTTGTGTGACCTTCTCTGTTTTTCTCAGTTTAAAGGAATCAAGTTGTGCTCTGATTTCCTTTGCCTTTTCTACGTAATCTTGGATGCATGCCTTCCTTTCTCCATTTTGGTAGATGTGGAAAGCTAGTTCCTCTTCTAAGGCTTTTTCAAATAGCTTTACTCCTTGGGGGTTGCTTTTAGAGGGGTCTCCTCCAGTGTTGTAGTAGTATCCCAACCATCTTGTGGTGAAGGATTGTGCTGACTCTCCTGGCATCTGTCAACACCATTCGAGCTTGTTCCTTGCCTCATCATCTTCATTTATGGATTTGAATCAGGTGATGAGTATTTTTCCAATTGTTTCTTCTGTGGACCAGCTGTCCATCTTCATATAATGTCTTAGTTGTTGTCTGGCCCATTGTCCTACCCCATATTTATCATTTTCGCCATTCTTGGGGCCTATTCTTGTGAGCACTGCAATGACCTTTTGCTTGTCATTTGTAAAGGATTCTGGATTTTCTTTTATATATAGTGCCATGCTCATCTGCCACATTTTGAAATTGTCCCTATTCCTGTCAAATTTTCCTGGATCCAGTACCATTTCTACCTTTTTCGACACTTTTACTTCTACATTGTCTGCCTGCCCTTTTCCTTTATCTCTCTTCAACTCAGTGAGCTCTTCTTGTAGAGCTTGAAGCTGATCCAAGAGCATACAGATCATTTCTGTGGACATTTCATCTTGTGTTGGATCTGGTGTGGGAGGCGATCAGGAGTTCCAGCTTGGGGATGAGGGTTGGTCATCTAGGCAGAGCTCTGATGAGTTGTTGGTCTCTGAGTTGATGTGGGGGCGCAGGTTCCTGTATGGGTGCCACGACGTGGTGAATTGCTTGTTGAACTGGGGTTGGTTCTAGTTCAGGTGTGGGAGAGAAGGATGGAGTGCATTGGTCTCATAGGTTGTTTAGACCTTGTCTTACTTCTTCTAGGATGTTTATGGCTCCTAGAATTTGGGGCCTTTGGTCAGTGTAAAGTTGTACCCATAATACTCTTGCTCTAAAGATTAGAGCTTGGTCTTCAAGTATTCTGTGAGCTCTTAGTAAGGCTTCATTGAATGGTTCTCCTTCTCTGATACAATTTAGGAGATATGGGAGGAAGTCTGGATCAGCAAAGATGTTGATGATCGGTTGTGGTGTGGGAGTTCAATATTCTTCTCTTCCTGGGTAGTAATGACTCCACCCTTCTTGATCTTCATATCCCAGGAATGGGGAGGCTCAAGAATCTAGTTCTAACTTAGTGAGATCTTTCTCCAGTAGAACTCCTTCTGCTGGGGTGGAGGCTCTGGTTTGTGCTAGTTCTCCATCCCAGAAGCGATATCTCCCAGTTTGATCGATGTACCCATTGTTTGAATCAAATGAGAACTCTTATCAGTATTCATAATTGTCCCTGATTTGAGTCTCTTCTAAGGGGAGGTGAACTTTGACCTCCTCAGACTTAGCAGGATCCCTTGGAAACATTCATTGTAAAGTGAAAAGAAGTGTGGACCATTGTTAACACCAACTTCTTACTCTATCAGATCAATAGCCACCTGACTAGAGTCTTCGAAAATTGTATGTAATCTGGGTTGTCAGGCACAAGACCACTCTTTCGACAATTGCCAGATGTAGTAGTAATTCTATAACGAATGTGCCTCACATGGACACTGGATCTAAGTCCCTTCAAAAGTAGAATGTGCAGAGGTGGTTTTTAAACCAATTAAGTCCTCTCGAGGACACCTCTTGACAACCAGCCTAAAGCTCAGTCAACCTTCACCAGCTTACAGTTGAGATATACATAAAAGGAAAAGGAGCACAAGTGCATGTGAAAAGTGAAGAGTTGGTAGCTAGCAAGAGATTCCCTTTACCCCTAGGGTCTGGGGTTGTCGCAAATGACAGCGAGATATAGAGAGTAGTAGTGAGGGAAGATGGATAGTTGTCATACCCCATGCCATTCCATCCATCTCTGACCCCTTTGGCCCCAACTCCTGTTAACTCTGGCCAACTCCAACTCCCTCAGTCCATCTCCATTCCTCCACACTCAGAGCTCCACTCAGACCAACCTGTGCTTGGACTGGTATTTGGTTATTTCCAGACCCAGAACTCTTTTATAGTATTACTCATCTTCATTGTACACTTGTAATGCTTGTCTTGGAACACAGCTCCTATGCTGTACTCCGGCCCTACTTACCTTCTGACTCTTACATAGTATATAATCCCTGTACACTCCATTGTGTAGCTTTAGCATGAATATCAAATTAGTCCACCCTCCTCACTCTCATCGCAATCTCCTTCTCTCCCGTCAGACCTCCACTCCTGCGAAATATGAGGACACAGACCTGTTCAAGGGTGCGACACATAAGTCATGCGCCAATATCCTCCTGAGCAACTCCTCCTCCTCCTCCTCCACTCTGGACTTCAGTCTAACTCCAAGACTAACCAGTCTACTACCACTCAGTACCCCCAGACCTCCAATCAGACTTGAGTCCAGAGAGTCTGGACTTAACAGTATATTCGTGCTCCCTCTTGAGCAGGTCTCCAATCATTCTCATCTCCGACCTCACGTCCTCATGACACTTCATCATGACCTCAGCATGCCCTTGGGTTCACACTGAAACCAAGCATGCACAAATCTCTGTCATTACTTTGAACTCTGACTTCTTCTTGCTGTCCTCTTGATGGCCCCATTTCTTCCAGTTCTCTGCACCTCCAAACTCTGACCAGACTCTGCCCCCCCAACAGGTCTTTTCCCTTCATTCCCTACACTGCAGACTTCTCCTCCATGCCCTCTGGTGAGACCACCTCCAACTTTCAAGTCACCTCCTTGGGTTCCCTCACTTGTTTGGTTTAGAACACAGCTACTCACCCATGACACTCCATTGAGTGATTGGGATATGAGCAGCACACTGTCTGACCCCTGCAAATGGAATGCCAAACACCCTGTGCCTCTGGAGCCTTTGCTTTTATCTCTGTCAACTCCGCTCTAGAGCACACCCTGGAATCACCACGGCCCCTGGACTTCCTTGCCTCTCACTCCCTGTCATTGTCACTGGGTGTGCACATACATAAGTGATGGCCTAGTCCACCTTGTCTGCCACCTCCAGTCTCTCACTGGGGGAAGGCAGGACACCTCAGACAGGAAAGTCAGCCTTTGGAACATTCAACCATCCCCCATCCTCAATATCCAACTCTGCTATCTCTGCCACTTTTGGACCACAAGTCCGAAGTCACCTCCATTCACTCTGCTGCCAGCTCCGGCATTCCCAGCCAGCATGGTATTGGACCCTTTTTGGGTCCTCCTCTGTTCTTTTTCATATGTCACTCTATTTCCTTTTCAGCACTGCAATGGCTTGTCATTCTGGTTGCTCCAGCCTCACACTCTGCTCCTCCGAACCAAAGGACCAGAAGTCTGAAGGTACCTCCACCCAACTCTGATTTTCTCCGAAAACTCTGGACACTTTACTCTGTTTTCCCTCTGTTCCAAAGTCCAGACTTGGGACTTGTGTTGCCCTTGTCTATGCTTCATTTTGGAGTGACCATTGATGCATCCCTTCTTTCCTCTGTCCACTTACAACCTCATGACTCCCCCTCTGGGTCCAATCCAGACCATCTGATCTTCCCTCCAGTCCACTTCTGGACAACTCCATTTGACTCTGCCCTCTTCCTGCATTTTTCTTGTGTTTTTTTCCTCTGTTGCTGCCCACTCCAGTGTTCCATCTGGTCTATTTTGAATCACTCTGTTATCTCTGCTTTTTCCCTTCTTCACTTCTTTTAGACCATTTGTCTGTTTTTTATTATTGACAGTTCCAGGCAACTCCAATGAACTCCAGCTTACTCTGGAGCTCTTCAGAGCACTCCAATGATGCTTTTGTTTCTGTTAACTACCTCTTTTGTACCCTTCGGTTTCTGCCCCTTATGGTTTGGTTCACTTTACACCATTCCATCCTGTTTTACCCTCTGCTCATGTTTCTCTTTGTTTCCATCCTTGATAGTTCCCTGTCAACTTTGACGAACTCTGGTTGACTCCAGACCATTCTGTTTTCTCTCTTCTTCCTTAGGGCAATGCTCCTCTGTGACCTTTGGGTCAACCTCTTTGTATTCATTGATGTTTGTTTTGTTTAGGACACTGCATGCTCACCTAATAATTGATCCATTGATCAAGTAGGTATAAGAAGCTGTAACCTTGTCTAACACCCTCACAGATTGAATGCCAAAACCTCTGCACTCTAGGACTCTGTCCGAAATCAATCCTGGGAGTTGCACCTGAATTTGCCCAAGGCCTCGGGCCTTTGTGTGGTCACTGTCTGCAGATCTCTGACTGGCTCTGTCCAGATTTCTTCCTGCATTAAGGACTGACCAACCATTGTCCCATTTAGCTTTTTCTTTTATCCCATTTTCCCTGTTTTCTTCAATCTAGATCTTGGACCTTCATGATCTCGCCCTGCAGACCTCTGACTGGCCTTGTCTGGATATTTCTCCCCACACTCAGGACCAGCCAAGATTGTCCTTTGGCATCCTGCCAACTCCAATATGAAGTTCTTTTTTAGAACTACTCTACTTTTGATCTTTTTCAATATTGTCTCTTTTGTTTTATTCATTTCCACTTTTCATTCTTGTTTTATTCTTTCTGTTGTGCACTTCCTTGCACTCCGCTACCTCCAAATACCTCTGCCTACCTCCGTTACTTCGGTTTTACTCTGCTACAACTCCAATAATTTTTGTTTTCCCTTTGTTTTCTCTTCTTCACCTCCTAGATGCTCCATGGTCAGTGTTCTCAGGTCCCACTTGGGCCTTCGAGGGCTTGGCCTTAAAGGGGAGGCACCACCCCACCTCCACCTATCCCTGTTCCCTCCAACCTCCAGGGTACTCTGATTTCCCCTTTCATGTCTTCCCTCCAACATCTCCAGTATGCTAGTCGTACACCTTCGTATTTCATCTGACAACTCTGGCACACATATTGTACACCTCGCCACTTTGCAGTACATTCATGGTACCTCCATTCCTAACCCTCCAAACACCACCACAACCCTCCGATGACTCTGGCAACTCTAGAGTTACCCCTCCAAAAACCTCCACTTCAACACCACTCTCATCTTTGGTACCCTGAAGGTACATCCCTGCCCAACCATGCTCCATCATCCTCTGGCTTCTTGTTTTGGCTCCTCTGTCTGTCCCCTTCAGACCCTTTCCTAGGGCCTACAGGATTCCCCTCTGTCTTCCAGACCATCTGGTACCCTTGTGGTACACCCCCATGTGTCCTCTGGCACCCTCTGGAGTTTCCTTAGTACCCCTCTGTGTTTAACTCCAAAAACTCTGGACATACTCTGGAGTATTCTCTTCCTTTTGTCTTCTGACCCCTCTGGTACTTCACTGTACACCTCCAATTTCTCCCTCTGTATTCCATCTCCATTTCAATCTTCTCCATCATCTGTCTCTTTGTTTCTGTTCTCAGTTCTCCACCTCCGTTTTTCACCCTCCAGTGTTTCACTATGTTCTTCGAACCACCTCCGCTGCCACCCCTTCATGCACTCTGCCATCTCTGGCATCTGTTCCCTCCGTTCACACACTCTCCAAGCTCTCCATATCTGTCACACTGAGGCTAGAAGCTTTTCTTGGAGGAGCTTATTCTATGTGGTGGTAGAATCCTGTGTTCTCCAGCATGGTCCTGACGAAATCCTCATCACCTTCAACTCTGCATGGTACTCTGCCTTGGACTTGGGCCCAGTAAGCAACTCCGTTATCCCCTCCATCAGTGCACCCTCTCCACAGAAGCTTGACCACTTCCTCGGACTGGCTCTGTGCTCTATCCGTGCTTACTGAGGTCTCGAGGGCTCGGCCTTAAAGGGGAGGCACTGTCATATCCCATGCCATTCCATCCATCTCCAACCCCTTTGGTCCCAACTCCTGTTAACCCTGGCCAACTCCAACTCCTTCAGTCCATCTCCATTCCTCCACACTTGGAGCTCTGCTTGGACCAACCTGTGCTTGGACTGGTATTTGGTTATACCCAGACCTGGAACTCTTTTATAGTATTACTCATCTTCATTGTACATTTGTAATGCTTGTCTTGGAACACAGCTCCTATGCTGTGCTCCGGCCCTACTTACCTTCTAACTCTTAGTATATAATCCCTGTACACTCCATCATGTAGCTTTAGCACGAATATTGAATTAGTCCACCCTCCTCACTCTCATTGCGATCTCCTTCTCTTCCATCAGACCTCCACTCCTCCGAAATATGAGGACACAGACCTGTTCAAGGGCACAACACATAAGTCATGTGCCAATGTCCTCCTGAGCAACTCCTCCTCCAACTCCTCTGCTCCAGACTTCGGTCCACCTCCAAGACTAACTAGTCTACTACCCCTCAGTACCTCTGGACCTCCAATCAGACTTGAGTCCGGAGAGTCTGGACTTAACAATAGTCAAGTACTAATGTTGTCAACCTACACTTGTTAGAGCTTCGGTCACTACTAATCAGGCTTGCTAGAGTCAAGAGGAAGTGTAAGAGGAATCAACCAGGACTTGACTGAAGTCTGGTTGTTGTTTGATTCAGGTTTATATACTACTACAGTGGTTTAGGGCAGGCCTAGGAATACTGACTAATGTACTACATCATTAATGATGTCATGGTCTAGAATAATGGAGATCAAGCAAGCATGGGAGATAAGAGTCTAGAGCAAGTGTGAATGAAGTGAAAGTGTTTGACCTAGACTTGGTCAGGTGACATGTCCCATGGTCACATGATAGTGGTCATGTGACTTAATAAGATAAGATTAGATAAGAAATCATAACATCCGGGGTATAATAGCAGTCAATGTCTCACACTTCAATGTGGTAACTACCCCCATGTCTGATGTTCAGTTCATGGGGAGATGGGACATGACAGATATGTATGTGACATCGACCTCCAGTTTAGTGCTGGTGACTATGAGGTCAATGAGGGAGACCCAGATGGCCTAGACCATGACTGAGTCTGAGGGTATTAAAGCAGGACTTTGATTTTATGAAGGGGGTAATGTTACAGTTTTGTTTCTCTCTGGACACCTCTTACTTTTATTCCTCCTTCACCTTAGGGAGGGTCCTTTCATATATGAAGTATATGTTCCATACCTCCTTTTTCTCTATTCTGACAACATCCACCGCATCCCTTTGCTTTAACCTTCCTTTTTTACCTACTGCTGCAGACAGTGCCTCCTACATTGCTAACTCTATCTTGGGCAATATATCATCTAGTTACCATCTTCCCATTACATAGGACCAGCTTAGATAACCTGGTCCATGCACCATGGTAGATAGTATTTATACCTCATCATCCTTGTACAGTATTCCTTAGCCAGTTCTATGCAATTATATGTGCACTACTTACTTCTTCATCTGAATCCCCTCCCACTTCTAAGAGTCCTACAACTCCCAGGGATGTTGAGCCTCTCTGTGTGTGCCTCCCCTAGGTAGATAGATGAAGAAGTCTTATCTCAGAAAGGCTTGTCACACAGAAAGTGTGCCTTCATGTTACAATATCCAAGAGGTGGGCTAGTTCTCTGATATTGTTATGGTTTCTCATCTTATCTAATCTTATCAAGTTACATGACCACTATCATGTGACTGTGGGACATGTCACCTGACCAAGTCTAGGTCAATACCTTTCACTTCATTCACATTCATTCTAGATCCCTTATCTACATGCTTTCTTAATTACTGATTGGTCTAGACCCTTATCACTCCACAATGACATAGGTATTTAGTAAGTATTCTCACACCAGCCCTAAATACTCTGTATGTATATAATCTGAATGTCATCAATGACCGGACTTCAGTCAAGTCCTGGTTGATTCCCCTGGACACATCCTCTTGACTCTATAGCAAGTCTAGTAGTGTGACCGAAGCCTTAACAGGTCAAGGTTGCCAACATTAGGACTTGACTACCACTCTTCCCTCACACTACTCCTATACCTCTCACCGTCATCCATGACAACCCCAGACCCTAGGGACAAAGGGAACCTTACTATACTTTCACACATTCACTCGCACATTTCTTGCACACATTACCTTTTACATATACCCTGGCTATACGCTGGTGAAGGTCAACTAATCCTTAAGACGGTTGTCAAGGGGTGAGCTCAAGAGCTCTTAATTGGTTTAAACACCGCCTCTGCACGTTTTCAATTCGAAGGAGCTTAGGCTCACGTCCATGTGAGGCGCATTTGTTCTAGAATTACTATTACGAAGTTGGCCATCAATGAAAGAGTGGTCTTGTGCCCATCAACCCAACTTACCTATGATTTCTAAGGCTCTAGTCTGGTGGCTATTGACCAGATAGAGTAGTTGCTGGAGTTGACAAGGTCCTCACAACCTTTACGAATTTTGGATGTTCCCATCTCAAGCTCCTAAATCCAAGGAGATCAAGGTTCACCTCCCCTCCGAGGAGACAGTCGTCAACAGAACTCCACCTTTCAGAGAAGCAGAAGGAGATGCCTTCGAATACGACGTAAATGATGGGTGGCTAGATGAGTTTGGCTACTTTCACTGGTACAAAGACAAAACTCCACTGCCAGTACAAAGGACCATGGTCACCCCTAGCGAAGAGAGAGAGGAAAATTCACAGACCCCTCCCTTCATAGGAAGAGAAGACCAGGACAGGTGGTGTTACGATTTCATCCCTTATCTTATCTTATCAAGTCACATGATCACTTGCACGTGACCGTGGGAACTATCACATGATCAAGTCCAGATCGTTCCTTTCACTTTCATCACACTCGCTTTATTAATCTCTGCTCGTTCTAGACTCTTATCTACCTCGCTTTCTTAATTACCGATATTCTAGACCATGACATCACTAATGACGTAGTACATTAGTCAGTATTCCCAGACCTGCCCTAAACATATGTAGTAGTATATAATCTGAATCCAAATGACAACCAGACTTCAGTCAAGTCCTGGTTGATTCCACTGGAACTTCCTCTTGATCTCTATAGCAAGTCTAGTAGTGTGACCGAAGCCTTAACAGGTCTAGGTTGCCAACATTAGGACTTGACTACCCACATCTTCCCTCACACTACTCATTACCTTGCCCTCGTTCACGACAACCCCAGACCCTAGGAGCAAAGGGATCTCTGCTTAGCCACCAACCATTCATCTTCACGCGCACTTGTGCTCTTTTCCTTTTATGTATACCCTGGCTATACGCTGGTGAAGGTCGACTTAGCCTTAGGCGGTCGTCGAGGGGTGTCCTCGAGAGGACTTAATTGGTTTAAACACCGCCTCCGCAGGTTCTATTTCGAAGGAGCCTAGGCTCAGGTCCACGTGAGGCCACTTTCTTATAAGAATAGTCTATACACATTCAGTCATCATCGAAAGAGCAGTCTTGTGCTCAATGACCCAAATTACCTACGAATTCAAAGACTCTAGTCAGGTGGCTATGGACCTGATAGAGTAGAAGTTGGTGTTGACAATGGTCCACACTTCTTTTCACCTTCTTATGAATGTTCCCAAGAGATCCCGCAAAGTCTGAGGAAATCGAGGTTTGCCTTCCTTCTGGGGAAACGGTCGTCAATTGCACTCCACCACTTGACGAAGATGGAGAAGCCTTCAAACACGACCCCAATGATAGTTGGATAGATGAATTCGGATACTTCCACTGGTACGAAGATCAAACTCTGCCACCAGCACAAAGGACTATGGTCACCCCGACATCACAGAGAGAAGAGAACTCTCCAACCCCTGACCTCCCAGTACAAGAAGACGGAGACGGTTGGACAAACTACAGGGCTCCTGAACAAGGATACCAAACACCAACCCCAGTCCCTCTAGTCAACATCTTTGAGGACGTCAACTTCCTTCCATACCTCCTGGATTGTATCCAAAACAACAAACCCTTTGACAAATTCCTACTTCGAGTCCACGGAATTCCAGAAGACCAAGCTCTAGCATTCTGAGCACAGGTGCTACAAGTACAGTTATACCAAGATCACCACCCACAACTAAGGCAGGGCATCAAAGCATTAGAAGAAGCACAAGCATTACTAAATCAGCTTTGAAACCTTCATACACCCTCTCCCACACCTAAACCGGAAGTAACCCTGGTTCCAGAAGAAGAACATCACGTTGTGGTACCCCTACAGGAACCCGCTCCCATTCGTCAACTCAGAAACCAACAACTCATCCGAGAACCTGCTAGGAGACCAGCCATCCTCCCCAGACTGGATCTCCCAATCACTGCCCACACCCGTTCCCATGACAGACAAAATGTCCGTGGAATACATCAAGATGTTAGGAGAGCAGCTGTTGGCACTGCAAGAAGAGCTTAATGAGCTCAAAAAGGACAAAGGAAAATGAAGAGCAGAGGCCACAGAAGTAAAGGTCTCCAAAAAGGTGGAGATGGTATCAGATCCAGGAAAGTTTGATGGAAATAAGGACCTTTTTGAGGGATGGCAAATGAATATGGCCTTGTACATAAAAGAAAATCCAGAGTCATTCATTACTGATGACCAAATCACAATTGCAACTTTGACAAGAATTGGAGTAAAAATGGGAGAAAAGGATAGATATGGAGCAGGACAATGGGCTAGACAACAACTCCGACATTACATCAAAATGGACAATTGGCCCATGCAAGAAACCCTGGGAAGACTCCTTATCTCCCGCTTCAAATCCATTAATGAGGAAGACGAAGCAAGAAACAAATTGGAGTGGTGCAAGCAAATGAATGATGAATCAGCACAATCATTTACTACAAGATGGTTGTGCTATTATTACAATACAGGAGGAGAGCCTGATAAGTCTGATCCACAAGGAGTTCACCTCTTCGAAAAAGCCTTGTCAGAGAACCTGGCAAGAAAGATATATGAAGACGGCAAAAGAAAAACCTGCATACAAGACTATGTAGAAACGGCAAAAGAGATAGGAGCAAGACTTGAATCTCTTAAACTGAGAAAGACGGAAAAAGTCCTGCAGAGGATATATCAAAATGTACCACAAGAAGGACAGGCCCGAACCTATGGGGGACATGGCCAACCCATGGACATTGGAGCCCTGTGCCAGTGCAACTCCAAATGTTATAACTGCGACAAAGAAGGACATGTCGCCAGGGACTGTCCTAACCAAAAAAAGGAATGCGGAGAATGCAAGTTCCTTGGAGGAGGACATAAATTCAATTGCTGAAAGAGGGCACAAGGGCCTCAACGAAGGCCACAAATAAGAGAAATGACAAAGAAGGAAGAAGAAAAGAAGGAAGAAGAACCAAAAGAAGCCAAAGCCATAAAAGGAATGGACTTTGAGCAAATGAAGGCCTATTTCTTCGACCTTCATGACATGGAAATGAAGAAGCAGGGAAAAGGCTACAGCAACTGAGGGAACTGGGACCTCAGAAGCCACAACTAAATACAAAAAATAGCTTCTCGTCTCTTTCACCTTATGTACAGTATGGACAGGATTACAATAACAACACAGACTCAGCCACATGCTACTCCTCTAATTCGGAACCAAGTTCACCTATTTACAAAGTACACCTACCCACAACCGGGACCAGGCCTCCAAAAAGGAGCTTGCTGCATGGGAATGCAGGCTTAATTCAGTCAAAGAAAAACAAAAAAATATTTATGAGGAAAGTTTCCCAGAACAAATCCTCTTACGTAACACCAAAGTGCAATACAAGATCCTCATGGATATCTCGATAGCACATCCCACTACCAAGCACAAGAAACATCAGTGCAAGGCCCTCTTGGATAGTGGCGCAAATGGCATTTTCATTGACAAGAAATGGGCTGAAGAAGTAAAACTTCCACTTCAGAAGATGGAAAAGGAAATTCCTGTCTTCAATGTAGATGGAACAAAGAACTCTGCAGGAGCTGTCACACACCAAGCAGAAATAATCTTAGATTACCAAGGACACTGTGAATGCCTGGTTGTGGAAGTAACAAACCCAGGCAAGAACCCCATGATCTTGGGATATACATGGTTGGCAAAGCACAATCCGACCATAGACTGGACAAAAGGAGAAGTGAAGATGGCAAGGTATCCAAGATCCTGCTATATGCTCTCAGACCGAGGATCAAACTTGGCAAAAGAAGAAGAAGAAGAACTTAAGCATGCTTCGACCGTGCATAAATTCATCAAAACCCTCGAAGTACCCAAGAAGAAAGAACCAACTCTCGAAGAAATGGTTCCTAAAGAATACCACCACTTCCTAGACATCTTCAGTAAAAAGGAGTCAGAATGGCTACCTTTGAGAAAACCTTGGGATCATGAGATAAAGCTGAAGCCTGGCTTTCAACCTAAAAAGGCAAAAATATTCCCCATGAGTAAGGATGAAATGGAAGAGCTGAAGTCCTTCGTGGAAGAACAAACCAAGAAAGGGTATATTAGACCCTCACGCTCTTCACAAACAAGCCCCGTCTTCTTCATTCCAAAAAAAGACGGAAAGAAATGAGTAGTCCAAGATTACCGATATCTAAACAAATGGACAGTCAAGAACAATTACCCCTTACCACTCATAAGTCAATTAGTGGATAAGCTCCAAGGGGCAAAGCTCTTTACCAAATTAGATCTTCAATGGGGCTACAACAATATAAGAATAAAAGAAGGAGACAAATGGAAAGCGGCGTTTGTCTCTCACTCAGGGGCCTACGAACCTCTAGTAATGTTCTTTGGCCAATGCAATGCACCCACTACATTCCAGCAAATGATGAATGAGATCTTTGCTGATATGGATGGTGTCATCATAGTCTATATAGACGACATAATGATATTCACCAAAATGGATGACGAAGCAGAACACGATAAAATCATCCAAGAAGTTCTCAAAAGACTTAAGGAACACAACTTATTCCTAAAGCCTAAGAAATGCTTTTTCAAGCAAAAAGAAGTCGAATTCCTTGGGATGGTCATCAATACTGAGGGAATTAAAATGGAAAAGGGAAAGGTAGAAGCCATACTGGAGTGGCCAATACCAAAGAATGTCAAGGGAGTCCGCAGCTTCTTGGGACTCGCCAATTACTACAGAAGGTTTATTCAGGACTTCTCCCAAGTCTCACAACCTTTGAATGACCTTACAAAGAAGGACCAGCCCTGGCAGTGGGGACCCACTGAACAGGAAGCTTTTGACACATTAAAAAGGGTGTTTACCATGGCCCCTATACTCACATACCCTGACAATAACAGCAAGTTTCGATTGGAGACAGATGCTTCCGACTACGCCATCAGAGCAGTCCTTTCCATCAAACAAGAAGACAAGTGGCATCCAGTTGCCTTCTCCTCCACTTCTATGACCCCAAAGCAGAGGAACTATCCCATTGCAGACAAGGAAATGCTCACAATAATTCTTGCCTTAGAACAATGGCGGCATTACCTTGAGGGGGCAGATGAATTCAAGGTTTGGACAGATCACGCAAACCTCAAATATTTCATGACCAAACAAGATTTGAACCGAAGACAAGCTCAATGATCACAGTGGCTATCTAGGTTCAACTACATCCTAGTCAATAAACCTGGGTCACAAATGGGTAAAGCAGATGCTCTCTCTCAACGAGAGGATCATGCACAAGAAATTGACAAAGATAATAAAGGTCTTCAAATGATCCCTGAATACAGAGTAAGGGTACAATCAAAACACACTTACACGATCGAAGGAGAAGAAAGAAAACTCCTTGAAAGGATAGTCGAAGTGCAAGAAGAGTGGAAGGGTGATGACAAACCCAACCTACTTAATAAAGACAGAATCCTATATCTTGATGACAGGATATTCATTCCCCAAAAGGAAAATTTGCACCAAGACATAATTACCTTATACCACGACTCTCCAATAGCCGGACATGGCAGTGCTGAAAAGACATGGCAAATCATTGAGCAATACTTTCAATGGAATGGCCTTCGAGCCCAAGTTAAAGAATATTGCTCGTGCTGCGACAGATGTGCAAGAATGAAGCCCAAAAACAGAGCACCTAAAGGAGAGTTGATTCCGAATCCAATACCAGAAGGTCCATGGAAAAACATATCTGCAGACTTTATCACCGACCTCCCCCTTTCCAACACCTACAACTCTGTTCTAGTTGTAGTAGACTGATTTTCAAAAGAGGTGGAATTCATTCCCACCAATAAAACAATTACAGCCTTAGGAACAACTAAGCTATATAGAGACCATGTATGGAAGTACCATGGTCTCCCTAGGTCCATAATTTCAGACAGAGGACCACAATTTGCTTCGCAAGTCATGAAGGATCTTGGGAAAATGCTCAAGATAGACCTGAATATGTCAACAGCATTCCACCCTCAAACAGATGGACAGACAGAAAGGGTCAATAGGGACCTTCAACAGTATCTCAGACTGTTTACCACTGAGAAACAAGAAAAATGGGCAGAGTGGCTCCCCCTGGCACAATTCTCTTACAATAATCGCCAGCACTCCTCCACCAAGACAACACTGTTCAAAGTAACCAAGACTTACGAACCAAGGATGGGAATTGAACCTCTCATCACCAAGAATGAATCGTCCTCAACATTTGCGCAGGACTTTTCCAAGACACTCGAGCAAGTTAGAGAATCCCTTGAAAAAGCTCAATCTTCAATGAAGCGGCAAGCTGATAAGCACCGCACCAAGGTTCCCGAAATGAAAGCTGGAGACAAAGTCTGGCTGTCAACTGAGAACATAAAATTAAATTGGGCATCCAAGAAACTCACAGAGCGATGAATTGGCCCATACGAAATCCTTTCATTCACAGGTCCTAACGCTGTAACCCTGAAACTCCCATCCACCCTGCAAATTCACCCTACTGTAAACATTTCAAGAGTTAAACCGTACAAGGAACGTCTTGAAAACCAACCTGTCGTTGCCCCAGGACCCGTTGTAGGCACACAAGAAGGTCTTCCAGAGTTCGAAGTCGAGTATATTGTCAACTCTCGACTTAAAGGATGATCTTTGGAGTACCTAGTACACTGGAAGGGCTATAATGAGGAAGACCGCACGTGGG
>JBBPKI010000457.1:0-23815 GCA_038089155.1 Nevesoporus exiguus
CACACACGCCGACGTGGCATCGAGGATTCTCGGTACACCATACCCCCCCGTCTTCGTCTTCGTCTGCGTTTCCGTTTCCGTCTCCGTCTCCGCCGAGTCTAGGCCCGACTCGGACTCGTATGGAACCCACGCCCACGTCCACGGCGCCCTGTCCGAATCCACGTCGGTCGGATGCGCTCGGACGGGGTGCCTTCGTATATTTAGGATGTACCGTATGGCTCGTGAGCACCGATCGATCGTCGAGTGGAGCCCATGTATCTTGCCATGCCATGCCATGCCAGCGGGTGTGGGCGCAAACCCGCCCTGAAGGCATCACTGCATCAGCAGCCACTGTTTGAGGGAACGCACGAACTTGGTTCACGGTACAGCTGTCGTGATCATCATGGAAGATGGCGGACGTTCCTTTTCATCTATCCGTAACGTCGTATCATCACGGTAAGACTATGCCCTTATTCATCGGGTTGGATTAGTACCAACATGACATCTATCTAGACCGGTCCGCCGGAAATTCGCTGCGCATGAGTGAACGTACGGCTATAAATATGACCTTACATTCCTCTTTGTGAATTCGTGATAGGAAAGATGAACGTGTGTAATGCTAGAAACGAGCGTGCCGGTCCAAGTTGGAAGAGCGTTGGCGGGTAAAAAAAAAGGACCCGTGGATGAATAAACGTCCCAAAAATGATGCTGATAATGCGCCAGTGGGAGTGATGCCAAGTAGAGAAGAGTAGAAAGAATAAGAAACTTGAAGGAGAGCAAGCGACGAGTCGATGAGAATATAAGGAAAGAATGTAAATTAATGCTGCGGGATCAGGGGAAATAGGATTGCTAAGGGAGTGGCCGTGGAGAGCGTGGTTGCGGCAGGAGTGTACACAGTGCTATACATGACGTGAGACGTCGAGATCGGGAAGGGAGACAGGATCTACAAAGGGTTATCGGCCGCTCTTCCAGCTCGACGGTGGCGCCGCCCGACCTCGCCCTGCTGGACTCTTCCCGGGTGTTCTTGACGATGCCGGTGGCGACGATACCGGTGGCGGCGACACGCCCGTCCAAGCGCGAGGTCTCGGGTTGCTACCGTGAGTGCTTCCGGCACTACTGGTGCCACTGTTGCCCATGAAGCCCGCACGAGAGGAAGACCCAAACGAATCTCCGTAGACACTCTGCGTGGCCCAGCCCCCACCTCGGCTACCTCCGTATTCGCTTTGCGAGCCACTGATGCCGCCATAGACAGAGGCAGTGGCACCCGGAAAGGCCACAGAACTTCTTCCCCACTGATTGGGTGGCATGAGCATCCCCATGTTAGGCATGCCCAACATGGGCATCGGCGCCATGCCTGCTCCCCCACTTATGCCACCATACGCGCTCCCTCCGTTCCCTGCACCATATACGCTGCCTCCACTGCCTCCGCCGTACACGCTGCCTCCGCCATATACAGAGCCACCGCTCCCAAGCCCGATATTCGAGCTACGCTCCCATTCCTCGCCCGCCATTTGCATCGCATGTTGGGCAACAGCCATCTGATAGGCTTGCTTCGCGATCAAAAGCGCACGTTGGTGTGCAGCAATGAATGCAGGATCGCTGTTGAGCTGGGGTGGAACCATTTGGGTCAAGCCGGTGCTCATCGGCTGCTGCCAAGGTGCCCAACCAGGCATCACCCCTTGGACGCTGTTCTCCACCGTCACGTTGATCGTCGGATTGCGACCGCGCAGCCTCATGTCCTCGTCAGAGTCGTCGTGCACCAGCGGTCCGCGGCCATTGACGATCTTGCCAAGCTAAGCATGGACGTGGTCAGAACGACGAGACCAAACGAGAACGTCCAACCGACCTCGATGGCAGCTTTAGCCTCGCTGCGTCTTCGTTCTCGCGTCTTCTCCTCGCCGGTGAGATCCGACTTTGCCCGCTCCCGACCACGAACAGGCCCGGGATCTTCAAACGTCACGCTGAGCTTCTTGCCATGACCGCGAGCCTTGAGCGTAGAGTCCATGTCACTGGCATCGTCTTTGGACCGTACACCAATGTCACTGCCATCACGAGGCGTGAATGGGGCGCGTCCACTACTCGAGTCGCCGGTAGAGCTCCCCGCAGGACTCTCTCCCCGGACAGAGCGATCGCTTGCAAACGGACGTTGGGGCATTAGTGACGGTTGGGACCCGTGCGAGGGCTTCTTATTTGACGCGGAGGGTACGACAGGCACAGGCGGGGGCTGCGAACGACCCTCGGAAGTACTGACCGCGGATGTCCGTGAGGCAGAGCGAGGACGACCGGGCTTGTAGCTTTCCTTGACCGAGGGTGAGTCGGGTATTGAGTGGATGAGAGGCACAGTGGGAATGCGAGAGGAACTCCGCGACGACCGCGTAGCCGAAGTAACGGATAATGCGTCTGACTTATCGTTCTCAGGGGTAAATTTAGTCGTTGCTGCGGCACGCTGCTGAGTGCCTGATTCACGCTGAGGTGTAACCGGGGGAGGGGTGGTAATTGAGTGGGTTTGCGAGACAGGAGAAAGCGATGAAGACGTCTCGGCGATGCTTTGCCTTTGAGGAGGTCGGGAGAGCACAGTAAACGACGTGGGAGGTTCACGTGCCCGGATAGGGGTCGGCACGATGCGATCAGAGGGCCTAGTGGCCTCAGATGCTTGATCTAGCTCTTCATCTAAAGCGCCGACCAGGCGGATGGCATTCATGAGATCGTCGTCGTTATCAGGTTCCTCGGCTTTTGTGTCAGCCAGCATGTCACCGCTGGATCTACGATGATGCGCAGCAGAAATAGGTTTATTAAGGGGCGAGGCGTTCTGCTTGCTCACGGATGGCGTAATGGGCGGCGAAGTCGAGGGAAGTGCAAGTGCTGCGGGGATGGAAAAGGGTTGGTCCTTTTCGACGCCCCGTTCCTGGCGCTTCATATCTTTGACTGAATCCTGATGGCGCAAGATAGGCTTGAGCAATGGTTGACCACCAGCCAGAGAATTGATGTCAATCAGTGGCTTCGCAGGCATGCGAGGCCGGCCACTGGACTGATTGGACGCTGAGCTCCCTGGCCTTCGTGGTGCCACTAGATCAGACAAGGGCATATCTTCGGAGTCCGTGTCCGAAGAGTCGGTGGACTCGCCCGTGTCCTCTTTTGGCTTGCGCGGCGAGATCCTAGATTGTGCTAGAGGGGTAAAAGAACCACCGTCAGACTAACTTGTTCGAACGCAAGGGGGTCGTCCCTTACCATGTGAGGAACTAGAAGAAGAGCTAGCTGCTGCCAAGATCGACGCCCTGCGTGCTGCACCACTTGGCGTCAAGGCACTCGTGGAAGCAGAAGCTCGTGTCCGCGTAAACGACGCTGGGGGTGGCGCTGACGTTGAGGGTTTAGGGGGGTCCGGTCGGGCGTTCGAAGCCTGATCCATGGAGGCAGTGACGGGACTGTGCCCGGCCCCGGAATGTGCATGAACCCCGTTAGCGCGGCGCGTTATCGTACGTTTCCGAGTGGGTTTCGGGATGGGTTGGCCATCGCTGTCCACCTCTTCGTCGTCTTGGGATGATTCCGAGTCGGAGGACGTGTCGGCGGAAGAGTCGGCCCGAGGGCTTGGCATCAGTGCAACAGCAGGGACGTTCTTGTTCGGCTGTGGTTGCTCGGTGCTGGAGACGACCGAAACGGTTGATGCACGTTTCCTACCATTGCCATCTACGCGGAGGGTATCCGCGGTCGATGGGGGGCGGAAAGAAGAAACGGGCGAATTCGTCCGGCTGCGGGCTTGTGCTTCCTTGAAAGCCGCAACGGATATCCTCTGAGAAGAGTCAGACGCGACGCTCTCGCCCCTCGGTCGTGGACGAGCCGGAGGGAGGAGTAAGGTCGGCGATGGATGAGGCGACTTTTCAGGGGAAGTAGTGGGGGAATCCGCACAGATGTGACGAAAGGACTTGAGATTGAAGGAGTCGTCTTCGGCAGAGGGGCTGGTGGACAGTACGGACGACACGGTGGAAGAGGGAGGGAGAGGCTTCGACTTTGTGCGCTCCCTGGTCCAAGAGAACAGGCCAGGAGACTTTTTGGGCGGGTGCCCCACGGGAGAGAGACGGATGTCAGAGCAAGGTGGTCTAGTGGGGGTATCGGAACGAACGTGACTGGACGGGTCATTAGGAAGAGACTGATGCGAGTTGTTGTAGACGCCAAAGAGGGACGACTTGCGGGGGGGAGGAGCAAGGCCATGGCCGGGATCGGAAGTGACGCTCGATATGCGAGGAGGGGACGGGCCAGAATCGTTTGGCTCTGGGCGGGTCATGCTCGCGGGTGGTCTTCGGCGGAAGGGAAGCTTGAGCTTGCTGGTGGACACGGAGGCGGGGAGGTTGTATAAGGGTGGTGGGGGGAGGACATAGTCGCCGTCGGTGGAGTCCGCGTTGCTGGCAGAGGATGCGACAGACTCTGCAGCGGGGATCTTCTGTGGAGCATTTCGCTTGTGGAAGAAACCGCCGAGGAGAGGCATGGAAGCGAGCAGAGGAGCGGACGGGCCACGCTGGTACGGACGAGCCGTTTAAACTCGTAGCGCGCTCCTCGTGTACAAATTACAATAACATAGTTAACTCCTTATCTGGAAATACCACTTGCCATATCAGGACATATCTACTCTTTGCTGATCCCACAGGCGACTGCGCTTGACGCCATTGTAGTACGCACCGCCGCCAAGGTGCAAACAATATCCCTCCATTCGGGCTGCCATTCAAACCGTACTAGTACTAGCAGAGGTACGACCGCTTCCTTATCTTTGACAGCTACTACGGACGCCATGCTGCATCCATGCCACCATCATGTCGTCAAGATGGCTTCACTTTTGACAGGGACAGGGGTTAATTTTCATCACGTGCTTCGTCGAGACGCGCATGTGCTCTTCATTTTACTTCTTTGCTGGAAAGGCTGTCCACCCAGCGACGTGTGGTCCCATCAGTTTCTGAAATCGTGCTCAGGGTCACAACATGCAAAGAGTTGCAGGGATTCGCTGACATGGAGATTCCCCGCACCAACGCCCTCGGCATACCCAACCCTGTTTCCATCTTTGAATACCATGACGGTAGGTATCTGTCACCACGGGAAATTTTACCCAATCGGATACCGTAAAAACTGCAATGCGTTCGTGTTTACATACCACCCGCACATCTGCCTCGAGGACGACGTCGTCTGCCTCGTCCACATTGACGCTGTAAAAATCGACCCCAAGGCGCTTGAATGCCTCTGAAAGGTCCAACAGCTGATCCGAATGTTGGTCAGAATAGCCACTCCAATCCGCGTGAAAGCCGACGATGACCACCCGTCCATTGTTGATCTGCACCGTGTGAGAATGGTGGCGCCGACTGTGACGTTTCGAGAAAGCCAGTAACTCACGATACTGTTGAATTCGTCATAATTGCTGATGGTGTTCGAAGGCATTTGGAAACGTGTTTCGTGGAGAGAGCGCGCGAGCATGAAAACCGACGAGGACACGTCTTTTATACGCAACTGAGAGTAACAAGAGCCGATTGAAACACGGTGCTGCACTCTCACGACCGACCCGGTGTCGTTATGGAGAGGAAGCAATGACGTTGGGGTGGAGCTAAACTGCGCAGACCAGCGCCGCAAAAAGTCTAGACGCTGAGCACTCTCTAGGCAATAGGTCAAAAGGCTGAGTCGAGGCGTTCTACCAAAGGGGACGACCTCGAGTGTTTCGTTTCGCCGCTTCGGTCTATCCAGTGATAGACAGGAGCGATAAGGTGACTCGGGTCACCAGGACCAGGATGAAACGACGATCCCATCCAGTTGGTTACCCGTCGTCGGTCGAGAAGGTCGAAGACCACATGTGTGTAATGAAATTCACAGCACTCCCGACTCGTGGTCGCCGCCAGCACGATGCGCTGTTGCGTTCTTCGGTCCCACAGTCGCTCGATCTGATCACGGCTTCTTGCTGTCATCGCATTTCTGACCATCGCGAGGTCTTTCTTCATCAGACGGACGGTCTCAAAACCTCGCCAGAGAGACCAACGTCGGGAAACGGGTCCAAGCTGTCATGGCGCCGGAAGTATTTCCTTATTTGGTTGTGGGATCCAAAGCTTGGGCGCTCATACGACCGCAGCGACGCCTTCGACTCCCAGCTGGTCCATGTGCTCACGTTCACGGCGCATAGTTTTTGTACTTGGATATATAAACGACGTTACGACGGAGCAGCTCTCGTCAGATCAAAGCACTGAATAGAGGTCGGTGCGATCGTCCGCCTGTCCCCAGCGACTCATCAGCCGCCCAGCCAATGCCATCCAATTTCTTTTCCAAGCTCGTCAAGAACGCACAAACGCCACAGGCTCCGTCTACGAACGGTCCTCCCTCGGGCGACGAACGTGCAACGTCGTCTACATCGAGCTATCCTGACTCTCAGACGATATCATACCCTCCCTCTCCTCGCACCTCCCCATATGGCGATGGCATAGCATCCAGCTCCTCTGGCAGTGTAAAAATCGGCGTCATTCCCCCCTCCCCTCATCCAACAGAGTCAGACCATTCTGTTCATGTCGTCTACAAACCTTCCATCGAACAGGTCCACCAAGCGTCCCTGCAGCACCGCCGAATCCGCTCACAAGAGCGGCATATTCCTGACAGGCACGAGGTCTCGCTTGCGGCGCGTCCGACCAGTGACATAACACACCTTATTGACGAGACGGAGCTTACACCCACTCCTGGACGTCCAAGTCAAGCTCCCGACTGGCTCTCTACCTACTCTGCCAGCCCACCTCGCCCTTCTCCTCGTCAACTATCTCCCGCATCCTCCACAGGGAACCTCAAAGGCTTCGTCGACAAGCAAAGCTCGCGCTCTCCCTTACTGCAAACACCAGGCAAGCGCGTCAAGGAAAAACCGTCCAAGCGTTCTATGCGCGGCGCAACACAGCCTCCGCCTCCCCTAAACCTTGATCACACTCCTGCAGACCCACGCAACGCCATTGACGTTCAGCATCAAGCTGGTCACCACGAGGATCCTCTTTTCCAAATACCGAATACGTTCATCGAGTCTCCCACATCATTTACAGCGCAGAAAGGCCAGTCGCAAGAGCCTTTTGGGGCATTGAGCGACGGAGACGTCAAGTCTGTTCGTTCCGCGACAAGTTCGAGCTCAAAACAGAAGAACAAGGCACGCAGACCATCTGGTCCTCGGAAGACAAGCGGCGCGGCATCTGGAGCTCCCATGTCCCAGGCGTCTCTACTACCACCCATACCACCCATACCACCTCTCCCCGCTCCCGCCTCCGCGTCAAAGTCGACGCTCTCTGTGAATGGCACCAAGCCCGATTCTACCCCGACACGAACACGCCCGGTGGCACCGATGACCTCGCCCGCCCGTACGCGCTCTCCAAACGTATCACTGAACAAGAGTGATCTCTCGGACGGAGACACCTCTGCTTCGAGCGGGGACGAATCGGGTTCGTCGTCTGATGAGCTAGACTTGAACGAGCAAGACATTCCCGTAACCGGGTTCGCCGTCGCTAGCAACAAGCGGAACGCAGACTTTCACGAACTTTTCCCTAGTATTCCCGAGGGAGACTACCTCATCGAAGGTGAAGCCCATCTCTACCGTGAGATGCTCGACTTAGAATTCGCCACTCAGATTATGGTTGTGCGCTGCAACGAGAGATTCTAATTCAGGGACGGTTATACATTTCCGAGAATCATATTTGCTTCCACGCCAACATATTTGGCTGGATCACCGACGTACGTGTCCTGCCCTAGTCCAAGGTGGCATCGCAATCTCTAACACTTTTGGCGACAGCTTTCTATTCCTATCTATGAGATAACTGGATTGGAGAAGAAGATGACCGCCTTTGTCATTCCAAATGCCATACAAATAACGACTCGTCAAGCCAAATACACGTTCGCGTCCTTCCTTTCGCGGGATACGACCTATGATGTCATTGCTAATATCTGGAGACTCGCACGGCCGGACGATGTTCTCGAGATGGCAGACAGTCGGAACGCGTCCACTCGCGACATGGCTTCTATAGCCACTAGCGTCTCGGAAGGGTCCGGGAAAGAGTGTTCTGTGGCAGGGACCAACAAGGTGACACGGTGTGCATGCTCAAAGAGTGGTGGTCACCTCAGTGAATTGGCACTCGAGACTGTTTTGCCTGGCACGCCTGATAAGATATACAACCTCATATTCGCGAGCGGGTTCATGAAGGACTTTATGAAGGTGGATCAAAAGCTGGCCGGTATGCTCCTAGGCATCATCTGTCTTCCTCGTTCTCATCTTCTCGTTCAGATGTCCAGATTTCGGACTGGGCACCCATCGAGCAAATGCCCAAGCTTCTTCAGCGCAACATGTCGTACATCAAGCTGCTCAACAACAGTGTCGGTCCCAAACAGACTAAATGCGAGATTCACGACGAAGCTGTGCACTGCGACTTTGAGGATTACGTAGTGATGCTCACGACTACCAGAACGCCGGACGTACCAAGCGGCGGCGTTTTCGCAGTCAAGACCCGAACATGTCTCATGTGGGCGAGTTCCATCACGACACGCGTGATCGTCACGACGCAGGTAGAGTGGACGGGGAGGAGTTTCATCAAGGGTAATCCATGACTGTCGTTCATTAATCCCCATCCTGACTCATTCTTGACTTTCAGGTCTCATCGAGAAGTCCGCGATCGAGGGGCAGAAGGTGTATCATTCCGATTTGGACAAGGCGATGCGGATGTACATCCAAGAGCATCAGGCAGAGTTCGTTCCGGAGGGTCTCGATCCTGCGGCAGTCGCGCCCGTCGAGCCCATCACACCGCTGGCCGAAGGCATCGGGGGTTCTGAGGGCCTCTCGGAGCAAGAAGCCCGTAAAGCGCGGGAGCGCGATCGGAACCGGCGCGGGATGCAATGGGCATACGATACGTTCGACGGTGCATACCACGTCGCGGAGCGATCCACCAAGGGCGCGCTCGAGCTGGTCAAAGAAGCCTGGGAGCAGTCCTCCTCGACGACGATTCTGTGGTTCGTGATCGTGTTACTGGTGTTGAGCAACCTGTGGACGTTGATGTTGGTCGGGAACCGGGAGGAGGTTGGGAGGCGGAAGGAGTTGAGGCGGGCGGAGGAGAAGGAGCGGTGGTTGCAGAGCGTAGTTGCGGGGGTGTGGGAGGAGCTGGCGGCGGAGCGGGCGAGGTCGGGTGGCAGTGTGTCGGTGCCGTTGGCATCAGTGCCGGTGGGGGGGGACCTACAGGCGGAGGTGGCAAACGTCGGCAAGGTGTTGGACGCGGTGGAGCAGAGGGTGCGTACGATTCGGGAGAGTTTGGAGGGGTTAAGTTGAGGTATACAACATATCATTGGGACTGCTCTACACTCGTTTTATCTTGGTCATTCTTTGGTCTATTTATCGGTCGACTTGTGTAATGAATATGCAAAGATTCCATCAGCTCGCTTGAAGTGAAACCATTCATTTCCTATACCTGAACTCATATACCCTAGGCGATACTCTCCTTTGACAGAAACAGGCACTACGTCGTATGCCTATGCGCTCCCCTTCACTACCATACCCATACTTGTACATACCCTATGCCCTCGTCTTAGCCGTCACCGTATAAATAGGTAGCTGGCTCCCTTGTGTAGACTTCAGTCGTCTTAGAACAGAGGATCTACCCACATCTTTGACCGACTCTTCTATCTGTGGGGCTACTCGCTGCCACGGTCGGCAGTTTGGAAGCTCCTAATTTGGATCCGCATCGGACAGGATTCGACCTTATTCCGCACAAGCGTCTTACTACTATCTCAGCAGTTAAAGACATGGCACGTAGAGGATGGTACGAGGCGCTTGCCAGCGCCTTGGAGAAAGAAGAGTCTGTGGGTCAGTAAACTCTGCCTCTCTTGTTAATCATTGCTGCTCATCCCCCGCACATAGTCATCCAGCTAGCGACGATCGAAGCGCCCAACAGGCCTCGCGTCCGTTCCCTCATCCACCGCGCATTCCTCACCGCATCCGCCCTCCCGACCATCCCGCTCATCCTCGCCTCAACGGACGTCCGTACGCCAAAAGTCACGCAGCTCGACGGCAACGACGTCGTCGAAGTCGTGTACTGGACGCGCAGCACGCAGGAGCAGTTCCGCATCCTCGGACGGGCGTCGATTGTGCCCGCACCGGAATATAGAGTGGAGCCTCCCCCGCTAAGAGGCGTAGTGTGCGAAACGCTCGATGACGAGGGGTTCGATTGGGAAGTGAAGCGCGTGGAGATGTTCGATAGTATGAGCGGGCACCTCAAAGCGTCATGGTGCCGGCCCGTGCCGGGTACGCCCCTCGTCGGCGGGGAAGAGGAGATGAAGAAGTGGCCGGAGCGGCTGCCCAAGTTGGGGGAGGCGTCGAGCGAGGAGGAGAGGCGGTATTTGGAGAGAGCGTTGTCTAATTTTGCATTGTTGGTGATCGAGCCGTACGAGGTGGATTATGTCGAGCTGGGGGGGCCGTTGGATAGGCGGACCAAGTTTGAGAGGGATTGGGGGGACGAGTGGTCGATCGAGTTTAAGGAGACGTTGGTGGTACCGTAGATGGGGTGGCACTACGAACAAGTCACCATGGACCGGCGTCTTGAATATAGAGATGTGAAACGGGGACCCATTCCGGGTGTGTATATACCTCCCGAGCGATGGAGTGGGCTAGTCTATCCCTGGCAAAACGGTTTGTTACGAACGAGAAGCTGTTGCGTTGCTAGGCCCTGCAACACGCGGAGTGTGGTCGTGACGGCGAATACGGCACGAGTGTGGCCCATCAATACCAATTCCTACATGCATTGGCGTATGCCCCTCGAAACTCATCGCTGTGTATTCGTGGACTATCATTGCAGACATGCATATTGAAGTGAATGTCGGTGGCGATAGTCTACCCTCGTTTCCTCGGTTGCACTTTTACCCGTCGATCGGTTTGGCTATGAGATCTGCATCGAGTCGTCTGCCAGCTGGAATGGAAGCACTGGCCGTGTGATAAGTCATGGCCGGGATCGATATCCCTGATCATCAACCAATCTAATAAGATGCTGGTTGCACCGCCGTAGATGGTGTGACTTCTGCGAATCAGGGGCGTTGACACGGGCAAATCTTACCTGTGATACGTAGGAGTCCGACTCACGTACATTCCAGGTGATAGGGCGATCCAATTAAGCCCTGTGGTGATTTGTTACGAACTGGTCCGAGAAGTGTCGTGGGATAGGCAATTGTTCAACTCGATCTGCAACCACACGGGGAGATAACAAGGAAATGGCGATGCACGGGGTGTGATCAGGTTTCAGTACTCTCCACGCGGGGTGTCCTGCCATATTGCGTACGAGGAATGCCTGCCATCAACTTGCGAGGCGGTTTAGTTGACGTTTATCATTGTTTGATTTAGGTGCATCATGAGCTTACATAATTCATTCCGCGCTACCAACTACTAGCTACGAGTTCCGTCGAGATCTCGTTAAAACACTTGTGAATTGTCAGCAAGACTTTCGCTACGTTGGAGATGGCAACCATTAATTCCGTGACGACGACCGGTGTGGTGAATGCTCCCGGCCGGACCACCCCGATACCTCTCCAACCACCATGTATGGGCACCCGCAACAGGGGATATATCTTCCACAGGATTCAGTGCCACGCCTGTTGTTTCTTACCCTGTATTGAACGCCACTCCGATGAACCCATCACACCATAGTTTCATCTCCAAGGACGAGCCCATCGATAACACTAAGGGGTTGTTTTTCAGACAGTTCGCAGCGCTCTTCTGGAAGAACTGGATTGTTCTCTCTAGGCACAAGCTCGTGAGTCCACACCAACGTGCAGTATTGTGTGTGGAATGTGTGACACGCTGTACAGCCGAACCTGCTGCGTTGTGTCCTACTTCCGGTCGGTTATGGAGGTATGTCTAGTCTGTCTTTTCCGGGATTCCGTTGATACATCCTTCCCAAAGTCTTTCTTTCCTTCGCCCAGATCCTTATAAACAACCCAAGCAATGCGCGTTCTGTCCCCTTGAGCCTATCTCTCTCTGACCGTGTTACAGTATGGCATGGGATCTCCTGCACCGATTTATAACTTCACCACACAATTCGATGGCTCTCTGGCTCTGATATGGGCTGACAGGACGAACGGTACCGGGAACCCATCTGCCAGCGCCATTATGGCGTATATAACCAGCGGATTCAATGGACGCCAGAGGAGGGCCGTCAAACGGGTTTCCAGCCCCGCAAACATTCCCCTTAACTGTCCGCAAAACTTTAACCAACTCTCGCACTGTTACGCAGGCATCACGTTTAACCATTTACCTGTCTCGCTCAACGATACGACTCCTATCAACTACACGATAAGTGCCGATGGGGGTCTCACGTACGTCAACGTTTACCACCACACGAGCGATTTCGAAACTCGCATCCTGCCATTGCAGTTGGCGATAGATGAGGTAATGCTGGACTGCGCTTTTGTGTTCCTCTTGACGCAAACACATGTAGGCGTTCATCGCTCTAAGAGCAGGACGGTCGATCCCAACTCCCTTAGAATGGCCATACACGCAAGAAACCAATCAAAGGCAATTGACGGAAATCAGATTGAGTATGTTCATGTCGGTGTCCACCGTATTCCTTGCTTATTTTGTTTAGGCTACATCAGGGGCATTAGCGCACTGCTCGTCATTGCTCAGCACGTATTCACTATGTGTGTACGCGTCTCCCACTTACCTGCGTGTCAGCTTTGTTTGCTATATTGGCGTTGCTTATCAACTCCCGGAAGCTTTCGCGAGAGAGCGAGCTAGCTTGTTGACCAGCCACATGAAGGCAATGGGGCTTCTCGATTCAGCCCGGATAATGTATGTCCACCTTTGTCTCCCATAATGGTTCTCCCAGTTTGATTTTGCTCCATAGATCATGGCATGTCAGCATGTCCCTGGCGTACCTTCCAGCTTGGGTTATCGTGGCAGTGATCTGGCATCACAAAATCTTCTCGATGACCAACGGCAGTCTAATCCTCGTGGTACATCTCCTGCTTGGTTTCTCGCTCGCTAGTTGGTCTTTCTTCGTGGCCGCCCCTTTCGGGAAGATTCCCCAAGGCGCCGCGGTGGCACCACCGTTATTGGCCATCCTGTTTGCGATCCTTGCACTAGTGTTTTCTCGTATCGGTACCAAAGCTGCCACAGTATTCACTCTCATATTCCCTCCTGGATACTATGTCTTTGCCATCCGTGCAATTTGTGGTTACGAGAATCACCTTAGGCCAACCAACCTCCTCAAGCCAGACCCAGACAATAACCTCACGCTTCTCCCGATTATGATCGCCTGCGTTGTAAATATTCCCTCTCTCCACTATCCTAGATACGTTTCTCAGAAACATGTCCAGGTTAATGTATTCCTGTGGCCATATCTCGGAGCGCTACTCGAGAGGCGCCTTTACGATGCAAGGGAACCGTCTGGTGGCTTCTGGACGTGTCTCCGCAGTCGGAAGCAGGATGTCCTTCCTTTACATCCCTGTGGAGCGGCGATCTCTATCAAGAATCTCTCCAAGACGTTTACTCCTTTCATGTTCAGCCGTGAGAAAGGACGAGTGACTGCCATTTCCAACCTTTCGTTGGACATCCCCAAGTCTGGTATCTTCGTCTTGCTCGGTTCCAACGGGTGAGTGCAATGGGATCAAACCAGAAGGTCATTTTAATAGAATATATTTAGTGCAGGAAAGTCGATCTTACTTTCTATTATCGCAAATCTCACAGAGCGTAGCTCTGGTTCCGTCACTTTTGAGGGCGGGGGACAGTGTCTTCCACGTGGCATGCTCGGGATTGTGCCTCAAAAGAATGTTCTTTTCCCGGACCTCACGTGTTACCAAACTCTCTGGGTTTGGCACGCTATCAAGTACTCCTCGCACTCTACAGGCGCGGACAAAGACTACGAACAGCTGCTACGTGATTGCGATCTTGGAAAGAAGATCCACTCGAATGCTGACTCGCTTTCTGGTGGACAGAAAAGGAAGCTTCAACTTGCCATCGGACTCCTTGGTGGATCCAAGATCATTCTCGTTGACGAGTGCACGTCGGGCGTCGATCTTCTGTCACGTCGCGCAATCTGGAGAACCCTGACGTCAGTGAAACACGACAGAACTATTGTGTTTACGACGCACTTCCTCGATGAAGCTGATCTTCTCGCTGACCACATCGCGATCTTGACTGCACCCGGAAAATTGGTTGCCGAGGGATCGCCCGTTGCACTGAAGACGAACCTCGGGCGAGGCTATAGCATTCATATTATGTTCGATCCCAAGGAGCTGCACGAAAAGGACATTGCAAGCTCAACGCTGGAGATCCTAGACTGTGTTCGTGAGTTTGCACCACAGTGCGCGCTCTCACAGACGACCCCCATTCGTGCCGTGTACCACCTTCAATCCAAGGACTCAGGTGTTGTAGAAAATGTGCTTCAGTTGCTTGACGACGAGGCTGGGAACCATCATATCACATCCGTTGATGTACTGGGAACTTCGATCGAAGACATCTTCCTCAGTTTGATGGAATCCGAGTCCCAAGACCGCACGCTCAACATTATTAGGAAGAGGTCTGTGGATTCTACAGAACTGGCATCAAACTTGAGCATTTCAGATCCCGTGCAAGTAATTCCTGCCTCACCCCCACTTGCGCTTGCGGATGGTCGTCCACGTTCCCCGTTCAGTCAAGCGAAGACGATATTCTATAAGCGGATGCTCATTGCAAAGAGAAGTTGGCTTACACCCGTGTTTGCCGTTCTTATTGCCGTCTGCGGAGCCTGCGTACCTTTGTTCTTTTTGTCGGGCCAAGCCCCGTCATGCAAGGCCAAGTTAGATAATGAGACTGTGGTCCCTCTCTACTTACCAATCCTAGATTCTTCATCAACACCTTTGCCTAGTATATTGGAATCGCCGCCTAATGTCACTGCAGCACTGGGCCCATCTGCCGCGTTCGTATTGAAGGAAAGTGTTTCCAACAATGCCACGTTTGTCTCTACAATTCGACAAGGCTACCTCGAGAACCCTATTGGCGGCATATCAATCGATATCCGGACAGGCAATTCGTTGATTGCCTGGGAAGCAGTTACGGGCTTGACAGGTCCGATGCTACTCAATCTGGCTACGAACATTCTATATAACCATGCACTGAACGCCTCCGGTCACACGGCTGGTACACCCAGTATCATCTTAGCTAACTATGCAAGCTTCCCTATGACTGAAAATGGAGAAAATTCAACGCTGGCAGGCCTGAAGTGGATCGCATTCTTTGGGGCTGCTATGGTAGGGTTCCCGCGTCCACCCATGCAGCACGTGCTAATTTCTAAAAGGCCGTGTACCCCGCATTCTTCTCGTTGTATGTCTCGGGCGAACGACGATCATCCGTCCAAGCGATGCAGTTCTCAAACGGCTTGTCAGACCCCATTGGTCTCTGGCTTGGGCACTTGCTCTGGGACTCTATCTTTGGCATCATTAGTGCCACGATTATTATCCTCGTTTATGCCGTCGCTTCTAATCAATTCTACGGGCTTTGGCTATTCGTAAGTTGCCATTCTTGCTCTTGTTTGTAATGACTCACCGTGCTCTGCTCAGTGGGTCATCCTTGTACAATACGGCATCGTTGGCATCCTATTCTCGTATTGTGTTTCGCTGTTCATGTCATCCCCTCTCACTTCGTTCGCCGCCGTCGCTGGATATCAGATCATGATATTCGTCGTAAGTGCAAACATGAGCTAGGGTTGGGCACCGCACGCTGAATATTTTTCAGTTGTACTTGGCTAGTTATCTCCTCATTCTAACGTATGCGAACATATCTCGTGCAAGCCAGATGGTCACGATCATTCGTAAGCTGATATTCAGAACGTGTGGTCGACTCTAGCTAAGAAGTTTCTGTCAGATTTCATCCTATCGGTGTTATCACCTATTGCTAGCGTTGTAAGTTCTTCGGAACGATCATTTTGATACGCGTCTCACTAGATTGGCTTAACAGGCGCGCTCGGCCTTTATTTCGGTCAATCTCTTCTCCCTCCTTTGTACTGGGCCTATGCCAGTCACAACTTTTTACATGATGTCACTCATGCAATATGGCGGGCCGATGTTGTATCTGTCTATCCACAGTCTTGTTCTCTTCGGTATTCTTGTTTGGGCAGACTCTGGGTCTAGCATCCTCCGCCGTCTCTTCAAGAGGCGCAAACAGATCGTGCAAGTTGACGAGCGCTTCGCTGCCAACGAACTTCCGAGACAAGACGTCGCGAGGGAAGCGAGGGCAGTCGCACGATCGAGTGACGCCTTACGCGTCGTTCATGTCACCAAATCGTTTGACAGGAAGAGAGTAGTGGATGACGTCTCCTTCGGCGTTTCAGAGGATGTTATATTCGCTTTACTTGGGCCTAACGGGGCGGGCAAGAGCACGACATTCAACATGATTCGTGCGTGTTTTATCTATTTTCTGACATTTTTACTGAAAGCTTCCAAAGGCGGTGATGTCACCCCCGACATGGGGGATATCAAGATCAAGGGTATCTCCGTTCTCAATTCTCCCCGCAACGCGCGTCTCGCGCTCGGTGTCTGTCCCCAGTTTACCGCCATCGACCCCCAGCTGACCGTCCGAGAACACCTGTTGATCTACGGACGTCTCAAAGGACTTGCGCATGGGCCAGAACTGAACGATAACGTCGAGTCGCTCGTGGCTGCGATTTCGTTGAACACGTATGTGGACCGACTGGCGGGCCAGCTGTCGGGCGGGAACCAGCGCAAACTGGCGCTCGCCATTGCACTCATCGGTGAGCTCTGGTCACCAGTTTATGCTTATCTTACTCTTGTTGGCGCATCTCCTTTCAGGCAATCCTTCCGTTGTGCTGATAGACGAGTTCTCCTCTGGAGTTGATGCCAAGATGAAGAGAGACATGTGGGGAACATTGAGAAAGGTTGCAGTTGGGAAAGCAGTCGTCATCACCACGCGTTGGTGACCTCTCGATTGCGTTTTGACTTGCCATACTCATGTTTCTCTTACCAGACTCTACGGAAGAAGCATCCGCGCTGGCGAACAAGGTCGGCATCGTGTCTCAGAGGATGCTCGGTAAGTAACCCAACTGCCAGCCCACCTGCATATTTCTCCTTGTCATTCCGCTCACCTTGCCCTACGAACAGCGATTGGCACCGCCGAGGAACTCGCTGCGCGTTACGCCACGTATCAAGTCCACTTTTCCTGTCTTTCACCACGAGACGTCACCAGAGCCAATGTCCTCATGAAACATGTTCCAGGCGCACGTCTAGTGAACGACGTCGCTACGCGATTCGAAGTGCCGATTCGCGAACACGGCACTCGGCCCGTCTGCAATGACGTCCGCATGTCGCTCGCCCAGCTCTTCCGCTTTTTATCCTCCCAAGGCGACTTTCCGGAATACACGGTCGAAAAGGCGACGCTGGAAAACGTCTTTGTCAAAGTGATTCAACAGAACGCGGTGCTGGGTGAAGACAGTGCACCCCAGCGTCGTCGTCGTTTTGGATTCTGGCGGACGGCGAACCATTGGGACGGCTCAGCGAATGGTTTCTTCAGTGGACTTCGCAAGCATATGAACTCGTCAAAGAAGTACGATGATGGTGTGGTTTGTGATAATGTTATCCGTATGGAGCAACATGTGGTCATTGACGATGGTTTACAACCGGAAAGAGGAGTGTGGAGGAGTGATGGTTATGGGGCATGATTGTGGGCGTATGGAGGGGGTTGGCAGGGAGAAGGTGGATGTGTCTCTGCCACTGGCGCTGGGGTGTGCGAGCGGATACAGGCAGTCGGCGTGTTAAGACGTCCGTTCCAGCTAATGGACATTTATCCCCCAACTATTATATACTACTACCGCTCGAAGGAACAGCAATGGATGCGGTGGCACGCAAGGGTTGGTACGAAGTGCCCGTCAACACTTCGACTTGAACAAAACTGTCTCCGTCAGTACATGCATCAATGCCCTTCTTAATCCTTTTGAGCTGCCCCCATGCTGCGCTTGTTCATCCAGCGCACTTCCGATACCGTATCCATTCTCCGCGTCCTTCCGTTCTAAATGTTACGTCAACGTCGTCGATATGGTCGTGTACTGGACGCTGAGCATCCAAGAGCGGTTCGCACACGAGGGGCTGAACGATCAAAGGCTCGATTAGAAGGCAAAACAGGAGGAGACACTTGGTCGGATGGACGGGGCCTTGTTCCTGGCATGGTATCTAAGGGTGTTAGAGGACGAGACGTTATTGCTCACGATAACCGAACCACTCCAGAGTCTGGGTTCAACCAGCTTTTAGTCGTACTGAGATGGACCCGGAGGCTTGATCTGGAAACACTTGTTTGCATTTTCTCGTAACGACAACGGCACTATAACCATATCGTCGTGCTTGAATGTACTGCTACAGATGTGTGTGACAAGACAATGATCATCTCACAGGTGCGTGTTTTGCTACGAACGCCTGAAATAGAATGATAGATCAGACGTCCAACACCACCGCATCCACGAAGAGACAACGAACAAGAAGTGATCCCAGTTCTGCACCCACGACTGTTCCGAGTGAATCACCATTCTTGAAGGCGATGATGGTAGGTATCTTCGAGAGGGCAGCCTGAGCTCAGTGCCAGTATAAAGGGATCGGAACGTACATTGGTCACGCGGACTTCCTGGCTGATATCGACATATTTATCGATGTCGACGCTGTAGAACTTGGCGACGGCGCCGTGGTCGCTGGACAGGCCCTCGTACACAGGCCTGATCGCCTTGCACGGTCCGCACCACTCCGCCCAGAAATCGATGAACACGACCTGGTCGCTATTTATCTGCCAATGGGAGAAACGTTGGGTGTCGAAGGCAAGTCACAGCGACACATACGATGTCAAAGAATTGCGGAAAGGATGTGATAGGAGTGACTGTCATCGTAGTTCGGCGAAGAGGGCGAGTCTAAATATAGCAACTGTGCAGGGGCCTCTTTGATTCCATGCATGCTGCTAATCACATCAACTTGAAGGGGAGACCTAGCCTTTGTTTTCCGGTATCATAACTGACTGGGGAAAATGCATCATGCCAGACGTCAGGTTTGGCAGAAGGCCAGCAGGTTCACACGGTATACCGCCAATAATATCACCACCTTGCTAGGGCTAAAGGATTGAAGTTTGTGAAAGGCTGAGCCAATGCCTTGCGTCGAGGACTTGAGTGGTTAGAGAGCACCCACCATGTTGACATACCCTGTCACGGTGCTGGATGCCCTTCTGACGAACTTGTCGGGACCATAATTTCATTCTTGGGCACAAGTCTATTATCAACACGGAGGGCCTAGTTTTCAAGCAGCTTGCGACCCTTCTCGGAAAGAATTGGACTATCCTATCCAAGCGCACGTTCATGAGTATCGACGGTTTCCTCCATGGCCGCACTGTGTCTGACGTTGTATCAGGAATTTGATCATTCCTTTTCTGGTATTGATTACACTTTTAGCCGCTTCCACTCACTAACCCTCCGGACATTCCTGGACCCGCATAGAATCTTTGCATTATACATACATCGAGTAAGTAAGCGTAGGTGGGTGTTAAGGATGTATTAGGTCAGTGCTATTCAGTTCTCGAGTCGCGGTGCCCCTCAACGACACGCAAATCACTTGAGCTTCCAGAACAATGATTGGCTTCGGCCAAGCAAGCACACTCACTCGCCAACGCTGTGCAGGATCACCAGGAGGCTGCAAGATAACCAATCGGACATCCTGCCGCGGGAGCATAACACACTTGAAGAGCATGTAAACCCTTGCACAGGCACACAAACGGTGCGAACGAAGGAAATACATTGTGTCTCCCTTTTGCGTGTAGGATGTGACGTGAGTTCCATGAGCTTGTGAGAACATCCAGAGGTAGGAACACATGAAGAACCGAAACCGTTCAACCAGTTCAGCAACATCATCACAATGCACGACTAGAAAGGGTCCTTGAGGATAAAGCGACACGGCATTTATCAGCTCGTGAAAAATCCAGTCAAACGAGAAATCCCATCCCAAGACAGAGTAAGAGACAACGTCGAGCGACAGGCAACCGTCCGTTTCCACCACCTTGCGCGCGAAAAACAGACCGGGCACACTGCAAAGCGAGTAAGTCGAGATAAGAAGGTTAATCTTTTTAAAACGCATTGTTAACTTTTCCTTGTCGCCCAGAAACCAGGATGTGACAATTCAGAGCAATTAATATGGGCGAGGAGAAACAAGTGAACGATTTCAACCCCTAACTCACTTGAGCCAGTAATTTCAAATTATATAGTGTCACGTGATTGTTGCACTAGGGGTCAACAGCCAACGTTGAGGACCTTCTCCGATAAAGACGTGTATCCATGTCAGTATGGCTAATTCGCCCTGTGATCAGTTCTGATCCTCCTCTGTGCTGCAAACTCTGCAATGGCAAACATAATCCGCTCTGTGAAGTCAAGCAGCGACTGGTCAACGAACGAGTTATTAGCGTACAACATAAGCGTTCATCGCGAGGACGCTATAGGATTCTTTGGCCGGGAGCTTGGCCCGATTGATCACTTAGGTTCCAACCTATTTTCCACCGCTGATCCTACCACTGCCGCCGATTTCTCCCAAGCGACCTACCGTTTCCTCGCATATTCGGACCTTGCCTCGCGTGCGAACGCTGGTCAGGAAAGTGCGATTGATGATTTTGGGAGAAGCGCCCTTGAGGTGACGGGGTTTGATGAGAGAGGGACGATTCTACGAACCCTCTATGACATCCCTTTCATCACCTGTGGCGATCCTGACAAAGCCGCTAAAACGGATGTCTGTCTCATCCATCTAAACTCCATGATTCTTTTGGTTGTTCAAGGAGACAAAACGAACCAGAGCGGGCGTAAACCTGAAGCTCAGGTTATTGCTGAGGCAATTGCCGCCTTCCAGCACAACAACGGGAAACGTCTCGACTTTGGTCTCCAACCTCTGGACCATCACCATAGTAGGAACGCGGCCATTTCTCTACAAGGTGCCTGTTACGGAGTATCTCAGCGACGCTGTCACTACTGGACGATATCCCCAGCAGCATACAATCGTAACATGCTGCGTTCCCCCCGCCAGGCGTCGAGCATTCGAAGGCATGGAAATACCAGATTATCGTAAGATCGCCTTGCAGCACTATGATGCGTTCCGCGAGTTGGCGAAAAGCCTGTGGACTGTTTTCCTTGATGGATGTTCTTAGGGTGTATTAGTGAGCTGTTGGAGGCGTAGATCTGACTGTTGCTAACGAAGGTAAATGGCCCTTTCACTTCCTTGATGGAACAGGGATTGTTTGAAAGGGAGGATTCCTACCATACCCCAGTTGGCACGTGCTAAGATGAATTTATATGATGACAGGTGTGGCCGAAGTGAGGATGATGAACGACTTCAGAAAAGCACATTGGTGTACATGCTCTATCGTCGTGGATTTCCAATTGAATTGTGATATGATAGTCCGTGCGTAGGGTCTCAGAGGGGCTGTGCTATCACAAAGTCTGCAGCGCTACACAAGATGGCGACGAAACACCTTGTAACGCGTGGATACAGTGGTAATGGTCTCGGCAATCTCGTCGAAAATGGAAGTGATCAGTTATCACAAAGTAGGGTGTCTTTGCGACTTGAATGCGCTGCATTGCGTTGGCCAGGGAAGGAGAGTTGGCCTCTCTTTTCTAGCGGTGTAACTTGAAGTTACCTCTTGGGTGTATGTAGATCACCACTAACGGGTATTCCCATCGGAAGAAATTGTCAACCAGGTTACCAGCCCTACAGACATCCCTCCCAACTGTTGACAGAAATTTAGCCTGATCTCCGAGTGCTACGCTGGCATTGCGTTCAACCACTTGCCCGTCTCTCTTACAGACATTACTATATCATACACGCCGATGCAGGTCTCACATGTGTCAACGTTTACAGCCACACGAGCAATCTAGAAACTCGCATTCTACCCTCCAATTGGCCATAGATGAGGTAGTCCTAGACTACACGTACATATCTTTTAATGTTGAACAGGTCATCCTAGGCATTTATCGCTTTGAGAGCGGGGCAGTCGATCCCGACGCCGTTGGAATGGCCATACGCGCAAGAAACCAATCAACAGCAATCAGCAGGTAGAAGATTGAGTCGGTGTCTGCGTTACTATCCGCCGTAATCCTCGTTAAAACTTTCCTAGGTTATATCAGAGGCCTTAAGACTCTGCTCGTCCTTGCGCTGTACGTGGACGCATTTTGTCCCTTCTACGCTAGGTTTATCTGTTATATCAGCATCGCTTACCGATTCCCCTGAGCTTTACTGGCGAGCGAGCCAATCTGTTGACCAGTCACATAAAAGCGGTGGGACTCCTGGACTTGGCTCGAATAATGTATGCCTGTCTCACCTAGACTGTTATCCAGCTTAGTGACCACCTAGCAAGACATCGATTGGCCGTTCACTTTATCCGAGTAGTCAACATGTCATATTCATACCGCCCGTGTATCCTTGGGAGATTCAGGTCCCAGGCCTCAGGGGTGCTACGCAGGTCATTTCTTGTGCCCTTGGTCAGACTTGTCCCGAGGGTCCGTGCCGCGGAACGTGAACTTATGCGAGTACTTCCTGGTTATCTGGTTCCGTGGGTCCCAGGACCTATCCCACGGAATTGATCGTGGGCACTTCTGCGGTTTTTATTGCAGGCAGGCCACAAAGATAATCAAAATCTCTATCGTACATCTTTAAAGGTACCCGATATCCGACATCGAGGGAAATCCTTCATGTCGATAAGCTCAAGGTGTCGCACGTCCAGGCCACCTAGCAGATGGTCAGCGCAAATCTATGTTTTGGACACATCGCGTACCTGGGGAATAAGGAACATTCCCTGACTGTGTACCTGTTGGCCAACCACGCGAGGAGACGCTGATGAGAAAAACAAAGGTGTTAGTAAAGCACGACGATCAAGTTCACGCGATCCTCTCTCACCTCGATACCGAGTCCGTATCCACCGTGCTGACAGGTACCGTACTTGCGCACATCGGTGTACCAGTAGTAAGGCGTAGAATCAATCCCTTCTTTTGCATACGCTGTGAGCATCTCCTGCATGTCCGCTATCCTCATCGAGCCACCTATACATTACTTAGTTCAGTACCATCCGAATCGCGCCAACACAAGCCTTACCGACGATCTCGCCCACCCCTGGCATCAACAAATCGCAGCTCTCCGTGCAGATCGGTCCCGTGTCACCCTCCTTCCTCGGCATCCTCTGCATATAAAATGCCTTGAGTTCCGCAGGGAACCCATACAAGAAGATCGGGGTGCCGATGATATCCGTCATCTGTCGCTCGGCAGCTTCGGCGATATCGTCGCCGATCGCGTGTGGGACCATCACGGGCTTCCCTTCTGCATCCTTGATGACGTTGCCCTCAGCATCCTCAGCCTCGTGCTGGATTCCGTGATCGTTCAGCCACTGGATTGTCTCCAAATAGGACATGCGTTTGAACGGCCGGGCAGGCGCCTTGAAGTTTGGGTTAAGGAACTTGATCAGCGCCGCAGAGGCTGGGTTTGCCAGGAGTTTGTCGATAGATTCGCAGATCTACGTGAGAAGTGAGCGATCGAAGCAACAATACAGAAGAAATCGGGACTCACAATGACTTCGATATGCGTCATCAGGTCGTCAAATGTTATGAATGCCAATTCTGCTTCCATGTGTGTGTACTCGCTGAGATGACGACGGGTATGACTGTTTCAACGTCGTCAGAGTCCCCTCTCATACCGTACATCTGCAAAAATTTACCTGTTCTCGGCACGGAAACTTTCTTGAACACAGAATACATCTCCAAGAGAAGGGAGACATGTTTCGAGGTATAATTGAGAACTTTGAGTAAGAAATGCAGGTTGTCCGTAATAATCGAGC